>CM040117.1:103405820-103606123 GCA_022559845.1 Amorphophallus konjac | reverse complement strand
TTTGTTATTTATTTTGTTTAGATGCGCACATGCAATTTTTTGATCTAGTTGTAGATATTATTATTCATTTATTATTATTATTATAGTTCATCTATTATCCCTTTTGTTATTCTTTTGATCCTTTGTTTATTCACTCATTTGCCATTTTTTTGTCTAATCATTCATCACTTTTGTTATTGTTTCGTTGTTTTCTTCTATTTGTTTCCTATTTTTCTTTTGCTTTGATTTGCTTCTTTTCCTCCTTTTTTTTTGCTTAAGAGGGGAGAGATGAGAGGGATGGATCGGCGCGTGTGTGTGAGAGGGAGATGGGGAGAGGGCAGTGTGAACCAGTGCCAGGAGATAAGAGGAAGAGGTTGTGAAACGGCACGGTGAGAGAGAGGAAGAAGGTGATAAGGTGAATTAGCAGGGAGGAGAGAGGAAAACGTAGAGAGAGATGTTAGTGAGAGGGGGGAGTGGATCGACGTAGTGAGAAGGTGAAACGGAACGAGGAGGGTGGCGCGTGCGCGTCGATTCACAAGGTGTTGAAGGAGTCTACGCAGCATGTACGGAGGGGTCGACGCAAGGGGGTTCATACTGGGCCAGATAGAGCTGGCATTAGGGAGAGTCGACCCTATGGGTTGACTCCGTGCCATGTAGGGCCTATTGTGCATTTGTGATGCTTATGGCTCAATGCACCGGATATGCCTGTGCTTTTCTTTTTTTGGGATAAACCCATGGAACTCTTTCATTCTTTCCTTACGTTTGTTCATGCAGATGCAGCAGGAAGTTAGATGGAGTTTGATGTGTACACACGAGGTCGACGTAGGGGGTTGGCTGTGGAGTCAAGGCAGGGAGCAACTGGGGAAGGAGAGGTCAACGCAGGGGCTCTCTAGGGTCGACGCAGGGGCTTGTTCCACAATCAAGTTGGGCTTGGGGTCGACACTGGGGCTCCCTAGGGTCGACGCAGGCAACGACCAGAGAAGGGTTCTCAGAGATTTTTTTGTATAAGTCCACATATGGTGTGATACTATATCTTGATGGACAGGAAAAAGTTGCAGCTCAACATGCATTTGAGCTTAAAAGTGCAGAGGGGCTTGTTCTTAGCTCGTGAGGGTTAAGTGGAGATGTTTATGCAAATGCACATGTACAGTTCCAAGTTTGATAGCAGATTTAGTTGCCTTGAGTCTGTTCCTTATTCTGTAATTTTGTATCGCCATTCTCATATTAAATCACAGCCCGTAATTCTATATGTTACTATTCTTTCGTTCAATTGTTAGTTCAAGTTTTCTACGCGAATCCGGCAGCATCTCCCCCGGACCCGAGGTTTGTAGGGTGTAAAAATTGGAAACTCATCCACGGGAACACCGAGATGGCTCCTGAAATCTTAGGTAAACCAAGAACAGTCACCCAATCATCCCAACTTGGGCGGGGAACCTCGAGGGCCAGCCTTCGAGGGGCTCCATAAAACCCGTGGGTTGTCGAGTTTCGAATTCCGAGGGCGTGCATTTTTAACTGTTGCTGGCTTTGTAGCCATTAACATCTAGCCTTCTACGGGATAAGCTTCCAGGGATCATGCCATGAGGAGACAACCCCCAGAGATGCCAAGGTGGTTTGAGCGGGCTAAAACTTCGGGTAGAAAGATTATGAAGACCGTAATGTGACTTTTCCTAACACGGGTTTGCAAGAGGTGACCGAGCCCTCACAACTCATGGATGAGAGTGAGAGGCCAGCAGTCATCTCTATAGAGGATGTGTTGCATCTTTAAAGAACACGGTAGCGCACGTCAACAGCCATGGGAAGAGCCACCAAAGCTAAAGAAATAAGATGGGGTAGAAGCCATGCCATGACTCAAAGTTTTCTTTCATTACAGGAGAAGCAAATACAAAGGGGGGATGTTCCTCGTATCAAGAAGTATAGTAGAAGAAAAGAAAATACACTGCAATGGAGCATGAGCTCCTCCCCCTCAATCCTCACCTCTCTTCCCTTCTCCCTCTTTTCTTCACCCTGCAAACGCAGGAACATGCAACACTCTTTCTTCTTTTTTGGTTCCTTCTCTCTCACAGGCGGAGGCTCCCTCTTTCATTTGCCGACCCCCTTTTTGTAACCCTTTTTCTTTTGACGTGAGCCAACTCTATATATAGAATGGGAGGGTCTCTTCTCTTCAGGATAAAACTCCCGCCATTCCTTCTTCATCCGCTGGAAAAGGTGATCGGCTTACTATTACGCTGTCGACCATCCGTTGGTGCAGGATAGGGAGGTGTCCGAGGATAGGATGTTCTGTAGAATACTCGGGGGCTTCGCTACTGTCAGATTGGCCGGCCGGTCGTCAATGCCTGCTACCAGTGCGCTGTCAATCTGAGCGTGAGACAGACGCACGAGCATTTATTGCTCATGCGACGGGGCTTGATCGCTTCCAGGCCCAAACCTTACCTGGAGGATAAACTCTCCACGGAGGGGTACTTTTTTTAACTCGAAGGCAATACTTGCAAGGTAAGACAAGGATTCCCATTCACCCCTTCATTGCGAAAGGAGGTGGACGTTCCACCTCGGGCCACCAGGCAAGCATTTTCATTAATGGAAGCAAGAAGTTACATGAAAGAGATGAGGGATAGGGGGAAGCATAAGGCACTCAAACTTATGATGAAAGGGGCCACAAACAACGAGAAGGAGAACCCAAAGGCAACATAGGAGTGGAGAGCGAACATCAGAAGTCACAATCCCGTGAAGTGGAAGTAGAGTTAGAGCACTGATGAGATCGCCCGGAGGCACCGCCATCCATCCTCGAAACCGGCCGTGAGCAATCCTGGTCAGAGGGGCCCACGAAGGCCACATGGGCAGCCGTAAAGTCATGCAACCTCGCAGAAGGCTCGAGCCCAGGGATAGTGAGCACCTGGATGATCTGAGGAAACTGGAGGCCACCCTCAGGAGATAGAGGAGAAAACTCTTCAATAGGAAGCACATGGGTAGGAGTCGAGGGAGGAGCTGCTGATGGACCAGGCGGTTCCCGGTTGATGTTCTTCTTCAAGGTTTAATCGAAGGAGAGGCGGGGGGAAGCAATCGCAGTAGAAGGAGAGGCATTAAATGCCCTCCATTTCTTGTTCCTATTGCTCCGCCTGAGGAGCTCCAGAAATAGAGTACCGCGTGAAGGATGGGATGCTTCTTCCTGCGCCGATTCAGGGCCTAGGCGAGAAGGTGTAGGCTGTGCCGATTCACTGGCATTGAGGGCACGCCAGATCAAGGCGAAGGGGAGAACACGTCAGTTTAAGAACAAGAAGGGGGAGATTGGGCTTGTCTACGTCGGTTCATGGCCCATAGGAGGCTTTCATGTGCGCCGTTTCAAGTGGCCAGGGGCCCTACTTGCGCCGATTCAAGGGGGATTGCCCCCTAGCCTGTCGGTTCATGCTCCTTTGGAGCACCTTGCGGCGATTCAAAGGCAAGAGGGGGTATTTTGGTAAAATCTATATTCTTCTGTGCTTCGTCGACTCTGAACTGGCTCAGACAGGTGCTTGACATCCAATACAGCCCTGGTTTTGATGAACCACTTCTGGAGTGTTTATTTCGAGGCTCTCGAGCTTCAGTTTGCAATTACTAGTGGTTTCCGACACGTGCTGAATCTGCATTAGATTACTCGGGTTTCATCCTGATTCGGCCTTCAAAACTATGAATTGTGTTCTTAGGCCTACTCCATGCACGTGGATAGTGTCTTCATCGAGTGAGCAATCACTCAAAGTGTTTTTCCCCCCATTGGGCAGCTTTTCGGCCTCCTACGGACCTTTCTGGCACAATGTGTGCCCCAGTTAGGTCACTCGAGTTTTATGTTGATATTGCCTTCGACACCCTGTTTTCAGGGACCAGGGATATTTCTTCAGCTCGGGAAGTCTCCTCATCAGGTGGCGGACCACCAGGTGTGTTTTTGTCCTGATCGGATGAGATGTAGGGTTTGTTCGGCCTTTCCACTCTCAATCAGCTATTCTTTGGCTGCTGGGGCGTGCCTACCGTGCAGTAATTTTTAGATGTCAACAAATGCCCCCCACCCGCGGGTGGCGTAAGCGAGGGACGAGTGCTCGGGACCCACGGGTGTAGAGTTCTTCAACATTGCTGAGGCATGCTACTGGCTTTGTTGTTTGCTTGCTCATGCACATTAAAGCATAGTTTAATCAAATTCAATAGAATTAGAATGAATCATACTCAGACATCATCAAAACCATAGACTCATGCATGTACCACACATGCACAACATTCTCCCCCTTTTTGATGATGGCAACTATACATCATTATGAGTCACCTCTAAAAAGAATGTAATCATGAAATAGACGATGACTCATTAAAACATCTCTCTCCCTTTGAATAGATGATGACTCATCAAAACATCTCTCCCCCTTTGCCATCAGCAAAGAGGGCTTAGATTAAAGCCAATTACAAAATAAGAATATGAGCACATGGGGTTGCATGAGATTATTAAAATTTAAATGTCAAAAGCAAGCAAGTGAGCAGATAGACAGCTTGTTGGGTCCCTTCCTTGGCATAAACATACCACATAATTCAGCAACAGGCTTGGGTCCCTCTTTTTGTTGGGTCCTCCTTTACTTTGTTACATGCCATGAGTTCTGGAGCAGCAGTATACATGGACATTTTTTTAAAGTTTCCTGGTTTTTAGATTTTTTAGTGTTTTCTATGCAATGCATGGAATTAATAAAAGCAATCGAACTACATGCATGAAAAGAACCTGATACCAATGATAGACTGGCATGAACCCAAGGGCTCCACAAGACAATGACTTCATGTTCTCTCCTCCTGTGAGACCATCAAGGATTTGAATACAAGGCAAGGTAGGAGATGTACAAGATGTGAAACTTATGCATGCTAAAACAGGAGCTGAAGTAAAGAATTGTAGTGGATTGAAGAGCTCATAAAGAGTGAGGCATCAAACCAGGCTCACACATAAGGGGTTTTCATTTGTCCCTTTAGAGCAGCATTGTTCAAGACCATTATATGCAGTAATGGTTCAAAGTTTATAAACCCGAAATCTAAGTGTAAGAGCCTAGAAAATATGTTCTAGTATATTTAATGGAACCGAAACAGATCAATTAAGATCAAAAGCCTCACCCTCATTCCTGTTCATTTTTCTTAATGATTTCAAGAGACAGCCTTAGAAAGAATCACTACAAGAAACTGGCCTATAGCCATGAATTTTACCTACGCTTTTGAAAAATGTAGGTATAAGCAACAGATTCTGACGTTTTTAAATTAACGTTGGTAAATTTCCTACGTTTTATTATAGCATAGCTATATGGTCATGTTATTCCGACGGTTTTAAAATAAATGTAGGAAAATATCATATATGACAACATTTTTTTTAGAAACGTGGGAATAGAGCTTAGAAATTGTTTCACTTTTTCTAACACGTAACAATAAGTCGATTGAAAAAAAATAAAAAAAATAAAAACGTAGGAATTTCATGTGACCTTGTTGGCGCCATTGTACATCATATTTGGGCGCCCGATACTTTCATTCCCTCCCCCATTTTTTAGCCGCCCCGCCTCTTCCCCATCTCGACCATCTTCTTCCCCACAAAAACCCCGTCGACCGGTGAGCTCCCTCTTCTCCGTCTTCGGTGATCTCCCGTTCCGATCTCTTGGACGAAACCCCACAAAAACCCCATCCACCTTCTTCCCGATGCCCTTCGTTCTTCTTTATCTGCTGTAGTTGGTGCTTCTGGAGGAAACCCTTGAGCTCTGGGAACATGAAGAAGCCGTCAGGTCGTCCAAGGGGGCCGATCCGACTAACCTACCCGTCAGAGGACAAAGAGGAGGGCCCGTCGGCGCTGCCGCCGGTGTCATCGCCGGATCTATTTTCCATAGGGCCAGGCGAAACAGCAGAGGCGAGGGATGAGGAATCCCGACCCAGGGGAGGCACTCTGGGCTGGTCACTATGGTCTAGGGTCGAGATCAAGGAGGGTAGAAGGAAGAAGAAGAAGGTGGATCTGTGGGTATCCCTCTCAAGGGATGAGATCAAGGAGGACTTCCTCTAGATGATAAGGGCGAAGCCTCCACACAGGTCCAAGTGGTGTTCGAAGCTCGCATCTGACTAGGTGCAAGTTGGCTCTCCCTTCCCCTTCTCCTCTTATGTGCTTTTTATCTCCTCGCCTCTTGTAAAAAAAAATCCCCCGTCCTCTCTGTCTGTCTATCTGTCTCTCTCTCTCTTTTCTATGGTGGTGATAGAAATTTGAAGGATTTTCCTCCCATGAGGCCGGCTCCATCTTCGGTTTTGCCGGGGCGACAGCTCTAGTCCGATGTTCTAACGTCTCCTTCCACCGGAGAAGAAGAGTGGCGGAAGGAGAAGGGAAGCGATGGGCTGTGCTGGATCCATGCAGAAAAAAGAAGGCCAGCTCTCTCTCTCTCTCTCTCTCTCTCTCTCTCTCTCTGAGTTTGGCATGGTTATCTCCGATTTGGTGGACTCCCTGTAGGTCTTGTTCTTCCACATGCAGGTGATCTTCCAAATAGAAAGTGTGAACCCTCTGGCCAATTTCTTTGGTTGTGTTGCTAACGTTGATCAAATTCTCATCAGATGGTTGAATTCCTTGTGTTTTCTTGTCTCGTTTGTAATGAGTTCCTCTTCTCTTTAGTTTTTGTGCCCTTGGATGTTGCAAAGAGTTGGACTGATGAGCACAAATTTTCCAAAATAGGGAGTTTCTTTGTTGATTAGTTCAGTTGTACATCGACATTGCGATCACAATGTTGTGCCAGTTCTTCCTAATTATCATTATTTGGAGCACTAGCTTTCACATTTATATGGTGCCTAAATGGTTTTTAAACAAGAGACCGTCTTATATGCATTGCCCTTCTTACCGGCTTGTTGGAGCTTTAATTACAATGTCTGTTAGTTTGGACAAGTTATGCCTAGTTAATTTGTTCTGTAAGTACATATCATTATTGATGTGAACGTGAATGCTGATAGCTTGTGTTATTTTCCCTCCTGGTTGAGCAATTTGTGTCCATACTAAAGTTGTTTTTGATTTCTTTTTGATTGATCACATATTCTAGTGTTCCCATTCATTTCTTCAGCACCGGGTGATGACCTTTGTGGGATCACAACAGAGCATAGGTAGATGAGTGGCTCTGACATTTCTCTCTGGATAATGGTAATGTTTATAGGCAGCATCTGCCGTCCACACATGAAAGAGATTACCATTTGTATCTAAGCTTCTAGTTGAGTGTAGTGTTTTCGCATGTAGAAATATTTGTTTGTTCAGAACACGGACCATCGTCATTCAAAAACTCTGGAATTTATCATGTGAAGGTATTCAAAAATGATGATATGTATGGTTCATGGAATTTATCTGACATTTCTTCTTGGACTGTTCATTAGTGGTCAAGGAGTCCCAGGAAGACATGCTCTCACTTTGACCCTGGCTGTGACCTATTCCTTCCGAATGGGAAGAAACATTTGTTAACATCTACAGCCTATTGGATGGCGATGGCTGCGTTGCTAGTAGGGCTTACATGGGTTATCGGACCAATGTTGATGTTTAAACTCTATTTTGTGCCCCATTGAGTAAGTTCAAGTGCTTATTCTATGAAGAGTTGGTTAACCAAATGTGAATATTTTGTAATATTCCTTATTTATGTTAATTGTTTATGATCTCTCCTTTCATTGCAGATCTTCATTATGTGGTTGGACTTTGTCAAGTACATGCATCACCATGGCCATGATGAGAAGCTTCTGTGGTATCGTGGAAAGGTAAGCTAGATGTGCATGCAAACCTATTATAAATGTTTGCACAAAGAAGTTATAGAGGACAAAAACAATAGAAATAGGGAGGGAATTTAGAAAGATCTCATAAATCTTAAAGAACAACTTTGACAAGGGATTTGATGAAACCATGTGCGCTGGCTTCCCCATGCAAAATCCAAGCTTAAGATCAATATTCCCTTTCTTGGTGCACAATTCATGTTTGTAATGGCTCATATGCACCGACTTCAGTGGAAAATAAAAAATTGCATATTTTTTATGACATCTGTTGTCAACTAGTAATCTTGGTGAATGATAAATATGTAATTCAAAGTGTCATCACTTTTGCTTCACTCTTTGCTTCTTGCTCTCCTTCTATCTTGGTAACTATGCATTGATGTTACTATGCTTTGTTGTTATTAATTTTTCTGGTCTTGATTTGAATACATGTTGCTTTATTCTCCATTTTATTGGTTGGTCACTTTAGGAGAACTTGCTTCCATCACTTTACTACACTGCTACACAACAAAGCAAAATAAAATTTGATCATCATATTCATATGCACCTCCATATGCTTCCCCATGTTTACTTGTGTTTGTCATATCAAGTCTATTGGTTGGAACTTCTGATGTTTTGCCTTGTTGATTTCTAAAGCTATGCTCGTCTGAGTCTTTTTCATATGAGTCTTGTTTTCTCTATTTGGCAGTAGATTTTTAGATGTTGATCTTTAGTTTGGTAGAGAATCTAAGCTATAGGGTTTTCCAAAATTGGAATTACTACTTTGTTATTGCAATGATATTCATCTGCAGAGTGAGGTTTTTCTCTAACTCCCTTTTTTCTACTCCTGAAGTTTTAGCTCATTGAATAGAGAGCTTCATCAAAATTTAGCATGTTGCTATGTCTATGATTACGCTAATTGGGCTGTTTGCACACTAATATTTCTTAAACTCCTCTTCAATCCCTTATGTTCTCTGCATTTCTCATCAGCACCTGGTCAGATGTTGAGGCTTTTGAGGGAGAGAAGATGATAGAATCCTAAATGCATAAGCATCTAGCTTTAATTGCGCTTACTCTAAATATGATGCCAACCTTTGACATGTCTGTCTTAAGTCTTCATCATCTGGGCATGACTAAATCTGTAGAGCTTTCAACTCATTGAGAACCTTTTGTTTACATTAATTTGTTTATTTATTTTATTGCAAGTTCTTTTGCAAATGCCCTTCCATGGTGTCGTAGTATTTATATGATGGTCATCTTTCTTCTCCATAGCTCAACATCTAATCATGTGGCTTAGGTGATGTTGCCTGATTAAGTTTCTCTAAATTTTACCACTATGCTAACATGCACTAAGATATTCATTTTTGCATTTTCTTTCTAACTTTATTGGTATATCAAGCTCTGTAATTATACATCATTATATCTAGATCAGAATACAATTTCTGGGTGACATTTTGAAAAGATAGTTGTGCAATGTTCATTTGGTTGACTGTCAAGTTTGTCAATCCTTGGAGATGTTCAGAGGAATGGAGGAGTGTTGTACTACTATAAGATTCCGCCATCTCTCGGAGAGAAAGCAAACAAGCGATACTCGGGGTTCTGTGTTCTTGAAATTGGTCTAGAAACCATAGGTGACATCTCGGCTTCTATTCGACTTCTTTCAAACCGAGCAGAAGAGCCTGGCAATCTCAAGAGACCCCACCTTTCAATCTGTCTGGGAAGATGGGTACTCAAAGGTTTGATGTGGATCATTTTCATCACCTGGGTGGGTATCATTTTTTTCTTCCCGAGTGATTTCATGCAGAGTTGGTTCGAGAAGTTGGTTGGAGCAACCCAAGGGACTATTTTTGGGATCACAGGTGTAGGCTTTCTCCCCCTTCCTTCTTGCTCCAGTGGCAGGGTTATGCTGACAAGCTACGTTTGTCTCTGTATTTTGCAGGCATCTTATTTTTGGTCTTCAGCATAACTGTTCTGGTGATTGCACTTGTGGCATATGCATATGTGCCCGCCTTCTTGGAAGAGAATGATAAATAAGAATCTAGGAAATTCTGTCAGTACTTTGAGTTTCTCTTTCCCCGTTTGAATTGAATCAAATGGTGTAGCATAGCAGGGTGAGAACTCCGAAGACTAATTTGCATAATCTACACACGTTGACTTTAGATTGGTTTCTACCCTGTTATCCATCTTTAGCTAAAAAGTATTCATTCATTGACCAAGAAGAAGGCTCCAAAATTTCCAAGGTTTCGTCTGCAGACCTTTCCAGTGCTGGTGGATGGACCTTTTGGTGTTGTCTCAGCTGCAGAGTTCATTGGCATTATTATTTTTGTTGCCTTTATTCTTTGAGCAATGTCTGCTTATATCATAAAGGTTGAGACCCAGATATCCAAGTTTCCATTGCATTCGAAAGTGAAAGGGTCCATGAAGTCTATGATCATCTTCTATTCTTCCTAAATAAAAGTTGACTTCTGATTGACAATTTATGGTCCATGAAGTCCATGATCATCTCCTGTCCTTGTTCCCTGTTGATATTAAAATAATTTTGGCTGCACATTTTTAAGCTATCATCTATTTTCTGGTTGAAGTTTCCACGTGTAGACAGGCGACAAGGCTTCCCTGCTCATTTATATCTTTGTCTGTTCTTCCACCACATGGTGTTTCATTAATTCTTTACCTCTCATATATGTCACTGAGCCTCAATGTTTGCACCTATTCCATCTAGGGGCTAGCTCAATGCTTGGAAGTTGAGTCATTCATCACTGGTCGTTTCACTAAAATGAGTTCATTTTAGTTTCGTGAAGTTTTCTTCATGATAACATTTCCATGAATGGATAGCTACATTTCTGTTATAATATGCACATGGATGAAATTTTATTTTCTCATTGACTTCTGGGATGCACAACTAACAAGTGTTTGAGAACCATCACAAACAATTGTAGTCACCATCATCAATATTATGCCTCTTAATTTTTCCACTATGCTAACATGCACTAAGATATTCATTTTTACATTTTCTTTCTAAATTTATTGGTATATCAAGCTCTGTAATTATACATCATTATATCTGCATCAGAATTTAGTTTCTGGGTGACATTTTGAAAAGATAGTTGTGCAATGTTCATTTGGTTGACTGTCAAGTTTGTCAATCCTTGGAGATGTTCAGAGGAATGGAGGAGTGTTGTACTACTATAAGATTCCGCCATCTCTCGGAGAGAAAGCAAACAAGCGATACTCGGGGTTCTGTGTTCTTGAAATTGGTATAGAAACCATAGGTGACATCTCGGCTTCTATTCGACTTCTTTCAAACCGAGCAGAAGAGCCTGGCAATCTCAAGAGACCCCACCTTTCAATCTGTCTGGGAAGATGGGTACTCAAAGGTTTGATGTGGATCATTTTCATCAACTAGGTGGGTATCATTTTTTTCTTCCCGAGTGATTTCATGATGAGTTGGTTCGAGAAGTTGGTTGGAGCAACCCAAGAGACTATTTTTGGGATCACAGGTGTAGGCTTTCTCCCCCTTCCTTCTTGCTCCAGTGACAGGGTTATGTTGACAGGCTACGTTTGTCTCTGTATTTTGCAGGTAGCTTATTTTTGGTCTTCAACATACCTGTTTTGGTGATTGCACTTGTGGCATATGCATATGTGCCCGCCTTCTCGGAAGAGAATGATCAGTAAGAATCTAGGAAATTCTGCCGGTACTTTGAGTTTCTCTTTCCCCGTTTGAATTGAATCAAATGGTGTAGCATAGCAGGGTGAGAACTCCGAAGACTAATTTGCATAATCTACACACGTTGATTTTAGATTGGTTTCTACCCTGTTATCCATCTTTAGCTAAAAAGTATTCATTCATTGACCAAGAAGAAGGCTCCAAAATTTCTAAGGTTTCGTCTGCAGACCTTTCCAGTGCTGGTGGATGGACCTTTTGGTGTTGTCTCAGCTGCAGAGTTCGTTGGCATTATTCTTTTTGTTGCCTTTATTCTCTGGGCAATGTCTGCTTATATCATAAAGGCTGAGACCCAGATATCCAAGTTTCCATTGCATTCGAAAGTGAAAGGGTACATGAAGTCCATGATCATCTTCTATTCTTCCTAAATAAAAGTTGACTTCTGATTGACAATTTATGGTCCATGAAGTCCATGATCATCTCCTGTCCTTGTTCCCTGTTGATATTAAAATAATTTTGGATGCACATTTTTAAGCTATCATCTATTTTCTGGTTGAAGTTTCCACGCGTAGACAGGCGACAAGGCTTCCCTGCTCATTTATATATTTGTCTGTTCTTCCACCACATGGTGTTTCATTAATTCTTTACCTCTCATATATGTCACTGAGCCTCAGTGTTTGCACCTATTCCATCTAGGGGCTAGCTCAATGCTTGGCAGTTAAGTCATTCATCGCTAGTCTTTTCACTAAAATGAGTTCATTTTAGTTTTGTGAAGTTTTATTTATGATAACATTTTCATGAATGGATAGCTACATTTCTGTTATATTATGCACATGGATAAATTTTATTTTCTCATTGACTTCTGAGATGCGCAGCTAACAAGTGTTTGAGAACCATCACAAACAATTGTGGTCACCATCATCAATATTATGTCTCTGAATTTCCTAATGTGCTCAGACATCGTAGATTAATTAGTTGGCCCAAAAGCACTGAAGCAGTTTTTTGGAAGTTGGAAACTTGTACTCTAATATGTCTGAAAGTGTAAATGGATGGGAAAATATTAGACAATTGAATTCAAACAAGGTGGGCAAGTTTTGCTAGAATTTCTCAGTAAACAGTGTTAGCAATCAATAAGACTAGCAAACCGACACATAGCTTCCATACATGAAGCTTATAACCATAAAGGTTAGAGGAAATTCTCTTTTGTTTGTCACGAAACAGTCACTGAATTAGAAGACTCCTTGGTGTCCATTATGCAGAACATAGTTTTCTTGATTAGGATTGTTTTAGTCATTTTGTAATCATCCAGTTTTTAATAAATGCATTTTTGAGAAAGGTTTTGCATGAATGCATTAGTGAAATATAGGGGTTGTTATATTCACCGAATTAGAAGACTCCTTGAAGTTTGAAGATTGTATTTAGTGTTACAAATGTACAGGTGATTTCCAGTGCAAGCTATTGCCTCCGACCTCCCTCTAGTGCCAAATGCTCACCATTTAAGCTTGAATTGCAAAGATTACAGTGACATCAAGTATACAGAATTCTCATTTAAGCTTGAATTTCTCGTTCATTCATGCTTACCATTTCAATACTTGAATTGTGTTGTATATTTGTGCAGATGGAGACAATGTCCCACTGAGGATTTCCACTGAATATGGTCGCACCGAAATATGTTGACCATGTATCCAAAGTAGTTTTGGTCATTATATCTACATGATCACGGTTGGCTTACGGACTTGTCACTTATAACATGTCATATATTGGAACTGTGGGCATGTAGATAAGCTGGCTAAAAGTCAGGTATTTGCATAGACATTACTATAATGGAAAATATTGCATGTATCCATGATCAACCATTCATTGGACCACCTATTATTATATCCATCCATCCATACTTTAATAAAGGTAATTTTTCAATTCTTGTTTGGTTGCCAAATATATAATATCCATCCATCTATAACCCCAACTAGTTTTTCATATAATTTATCTCTCACATTTTTTCTTCTCTCTTACCCACAATTTCTCCAAATACAGGTTATATTTGATAAGGAAAGGTCAAAACAAGAGTTTCAACATCTTCATGAGGCACAACATTATTTGAAGTGAGAATATTTCTTATTTTCTCTTAGCCATTTTGAATTATCAGTTATTCTATCTCTCTTACCCACAATTCCCTGTTTGTAAATGATAGGTAGTTTCATAATAGAGTGCGGTTGATATTATAGCAACACAGATCAGATGCAAGTTTTTTTTTAAAGCTCTCCTCGAGCATCTGCTTATCAAGCAATATGTAAAGAAGCCTTGGCATTCCAATATTGGCAAAATGTGAGTGTATGGCTTTTTGTTTTTTTTCTTTTGGGTTTTACAGGGGGAAAGCATAAAAACTCCACTTCAACCGTTGCCATTAACTTGAAGAAGGAAATTTGTATCAGGTGGAGTGGAGGTAAAGGATGCCTTATGCCTTAGGGGCAAGGTGATGTAGATGTTCATTCTTCAATATTTTTTCTACCTTTTTAATTTATGCAGGATGTTAATCATTTTTAATTGACCTTGACTTATGTATAATTGATGGGAACAATTACCTTTTGTCATATTTTTTTCATTGTGGTTCAAGAATCAGTATCTGTGAGTAAATTAATGTATGTTCTTTGTGGATGAATATGTGAGTACATGAATGTATGTTTTGGATGCATGAATACATGCGAATACATGAATGTCTATTTTGTGTGGATGAACATGGATGTGAGTGAGACAATCAATGAATGTGAACATGAATGGATGTATTATTATAGGTGATGAGAGCACATATACTAATAGGATTTTTTTAAAAAAAGAAAACATATTCCTACATTTTTTATTAACTGGCGTTAAATCATTTTCCTACGTTTTTTAATAAGTGATGTTAATACTTATTCAAACGTTTCTTCTACTATGTGGCGAAAGGTAATACATATGTTTATATAAATGTAGGTATAGCCTCTTATATGCGTGTGTATATATGTATTTAACCTACGTTTTTGTTGGATTCTTCCTACGCTTTGAAAGTGTAGGTATAGCTCAATATCTACCTACGCTTTTTTGTTGGACTATTCATACGCTTTGAAAGTATAGGGATAGGTTGAACTATACCTAGAAACGTAGGTATAACCTATAGTCACGCGAACAAGCGCCACGCTTTGAAAGCGTGGCAAGCAAACGTGGCTAAAGGCTTTACCTACATTTTTTGGACCTATACCTACGTTTTTAAACGTAGGTAAAGACCAATTTTCTTGTAGTGAATTTTAACTAGTATTGAAGATAAACATCTTTGTGGTGTAGAATTCTTTTAAGGGTCAGCCCTTTGAAATTCATTTTCTTTCTTGCCAAAATCTGATTTTACATTTGAAACTAATTGTTGTCATAATTAGCCCATTTTTTAAGAACAGTCAGATGGATATTGCTCCTTTGGAATGAGGAGACACATTGATCAGATGCCAGACTCCCTAGTTACTCAGAGTTGCACTCATCATCCTGTCTCAATCATGAACAGAGGTGGCTTTGTCATATCATGACGTAGTCCATGTCACTTCGAGGATGAAGGGACATGATTTCTCAATGAGCTTCAACCATTGCTCTACCTTTTGTTTTAAATTTTCTCAATAATTTTTAAATAGAGGTAACTAGACCCTTACTTCATGACTTGGTTCCCATCACTTCTTTGGTGAAGGGTCCATAGCTTCTCAGTTGGTCAAAGACATTGTTCTGCAGATTCATCTTTAATCTTCTTAGGCAATTACCCTTCAAATTTATCAGACCATTTTCAATGTTTAAAATCAATACTCGGTGAAAAGTTCTTTAACCAGGGTAACCTCAATACTCTCAATTTTCTGATTTTAGGAAGAGGTGAGATCACATTTCTTTATGTCTGTTTTAAGTCTATCCCATACATTGAGATGGTCATTTTCAAGACCCTTAAACCTAGATTTAAGGTTTATATACTCCAAACTATCAATTCAATTTGGGGTTGGCCTGAAAAATTGGATAGGAGCTCTAAAAGGAAAACATTAAGTTTAGGCTCCCCCTGAGTGTATGAACTCAGTCAGATTTGCACAAGAAAGTTCCCCTTCAAGAAATGATATTCAATGATTGAAGTATGATAGAAAGATGGAAGTTATGAACATGGAGAAGGAATGATCACAGTTCCAGTTAGAAGAAGAATTGAAACAATGAATAGGATCATCAAATTTGAACTGTTGCGTCGACGCAGAGAGGACATGGCATCGACGCACTACTCTCACACAAAAGAATCATCAACAGAAATCAGGTTATTACAGTTTTAAAATAACACATATGCATTCTAAAGACATAATGTGAAAATTTAAAACACACTTGCTTCCCCCACATGTATGCATCAAGTTCAAATGATCTTTATGGGATTTTCAAAAAACATGGCATGCTTGAATTTAGATATGACACGTGAAAGTGTACAAATCAAATCTTTAATGACTCCCCCTCAATCTGGCCATTCATTTTAACAAGCTAAAATGCTTGACTCTAGCTAGCATGCTTATGTCTAAGTGCACTGAAAAAGTATTTGACAATGCAGAGTAAAATAGATGAAAACATGGGATTCTAAATAATGTAGCCTAGGATGTATTAAGTGTTTGGCCTTTGGTACTTGGAGGAGAATTTTTCTCACGCATAGTGATGGCTTTCAGACAGACCTAATCTAGTCCTTCCACACATGACCATTTTATATACCAGAAAGTCATGACATGATGATGCACTGAAGGGGTAAAAAATGACTATAATGAAGACTCCCCCTCAGTTTGATACTACATGCAGTATGACATATAAAATGCAATGTAGATTGATTTTCATGCATCCAGGCCCATACACATTCAGTCAAACATCAGTTTTCTCATGCAATCCACAATCTAAAACTTTCAAATGCTATAGTCATCAATACAAAATTTGTTCTATAGGAGTTGAGAAGGATAGCACCTGAGTTTTTGCATGGAAGTTCTTCATTTTATCCTTAAGGAAACTCACAACTTCCAGCATGGCCTGTGCACCTTGACTTCTTGGATTGAGAGATTGCTTCATGCTTCTTATCTTCAAGGTACACCTGCAAGGTTCTCGTCTTTCTTGCATTCAGATTGGTTTTAAGGCATATAAGCACAAATAACCATTGAAGATTATAGATCGGCTTCGAACAGATAAAAAAATTGATCACATTGAGCTGATGGGTTGACGCATACTGATCAGTGTGTCGACTCAGGAGGTTCTGACAGAATGCAGAGTTTGATCAATTAAAACTGCTGGGTCGAGGCAGGTCCATCAGTGCGTCGACGCACAGGTATTAGACAGAAGAGTTTTTTAAAAATAGACTTTCTGTTTGAACAAAAATCTCGTTTATTACAATTTAGGATCAAAACAAATGCATTCTAACGACAACATCAAAACATGCAACTTAAATGTAGAAATTTAAGCATTTTAACTCCCACTAAATGTATACATGAATTTCAAATATTCTTTTTGAGTTTTTAGATGTGGATGTTATGCAGTTGGTTCTGAAAGGAAACATGCATATGATTAAACCTATCTATGTCCATGATCATTTGAATACTCAATGAAGTTTTGACAAACATGTACAACTGAATCATGGTACTAGGCGGAGGCACATTCTCTCACATGGTGATATGTAGCAACCCTGATAAATAAAATAAATCAAAATAGGTTAAAAGATTTAATAAATAAACGAAAGAGCTTGAAATAAAAATAATTAAAACCTGATGAAAATAACGCCTCAGATATAGGCGCTACTTTAAAATAAAATGCCCATAACTAAGGCGTGTCTTGAAGAAAGGATGCCCACACATCAAGGCGTCAAATTTCAAACGACCAAAATAAATAAAAAGGGCAAGTTAGCGTAACGTCCCTTGAGTGGACGCGTTTCAACAAGAAACGACGCTTGACAAGGCGTCAATTTAAATTCGACGCCCTGACCTAGGTTGTTAATTAAGTTCGAGTTTCGTTCGACCCCGGAGTCTATCCAGGGTAAGTTGATAACTATGAGAAAGAGTTCGAATGTAGTAATAACTCTATCACGGAAGTGTTACTTCCAATCAAACACTAACCCTATTAGGATTTCCAAAATCCTATAAATAACCTACTGCTTGAACCGAGAATGCTATTTGGTGTTCGGACTCTTCTAAGGTACGTAAAGAATAGCATGTTCTTTTTCTATACTCTGTCTATCGAATTTGTGAAGAATACTGATGATTCTTCATCTACTTCTGATTACAGGTTGAAAGCTTCTGTCTTCCGAAGAACAAGTAAGTTATTTTCCCTTGCTTTCGGTTACGTATAAGAAGACTTATAATATCTTCTTCCTTGTTTTCTTCTTCCTCTCTACAGGTTGGCTGTAGAAAGAAGACGTTCGACTAAAGAACAAGGGTTCTTCGAAGCCTTCTCTTTAACTCTTCAAATCAACCCTGCTCTACTGCTGTCAAACTTCGGAAGACTCTGTTGCAGCAGAACATCGTTCTGCCATCAAAAGTATTTTCACGTGCCCTTCATCCAGACCATACTAAGGTAGGTTTTCTCAAGCAACGTAGCCCAAACAAGTTAAATTCATAGTAACACATCATGCATGTCATGTATATAAGTTTCCTGATAGTTTCTACACGTTTTTGTAATGTTTTTGCAAGAGACGCCCGTGACTAGGGCGCTACTTTAAAGACACGACCTGCACCAGGTCGTCAATTACAGATTTGACGCCCTGCCCTGTAGGCGTTAATCTCATGAAAATCACATGTAATTAATAATTGATCCACGTTTAAAAATTTAATAGATATGAAATATCCAATCTAATATATATTGCATGACTCGACCTGTGAATCCCTGCTAATCTTCTGTCATGATCATGTCTTTTGTCTCTTGGAATTCTATTTCCTGAAATATTGTAAAACGCTCGAATTCACGACTCTATATAGGTCGTCTCTCACTTGACTAACGCCCCTGTTCAGGGCGTGAATTGAAAAGTAACGCCCCTGTCCAGGACGTGTTTTTGATAAATTATTGAAATTATATATTCTGCAAAAATGGAAGTAAAGAATGAACGACCATCGTATATGTCGTCAACTTGAAATTGAACGCCCCTTACCAGGGCGCATTTTTGGTAAAATACTGAAATATTGAAATCTTGCAAAAAAAAGTAAAATAGATAAACGCCCTTACTGAAGGCGTTAATTACTTGAGTAGTGACTTTACTTAAGTCGTTATTTTCCTGTAAAAAAAAAATATTTTTGCCTGTTTCTGATAAACCGATGGTTTCAGTATATCTATATATATATGTATATCGGCACTATATCTCCACTCTGTGAGTATAGTCCCACGTTTCCTGATGTTTTATCGATCACCCTCAATTCTCATTGACATACAAGCTCTCCATTGGACATTCTGTTCCTTTGGACTAGCGAGTTAGTCATAGAGACCTCCGTAAGACTCCTCGAGCCTTGGATTCCCTGAAGGCCGACTGAGCTGGTTGTACCCTAAAAACCCATTATACTATTGAATGCCATGTCACTCTAAAGAAACATGGTATACCGGCCCTTATGATATGCAAAGAGTATATCATGAGAATTCTTAATGGGATGATGATATCATGTCATTTGTTGATGTTCTTGTAGATCTCAATTCTATAATAAGAATGAGGGTATCTTACCTTTGATATACTGTTCATATGGACCTCAATTCTATATAAAGAATGTCCATACTTGTCATGGTACCCGAGTTAAGGGAACCTAATTCCACCTAGTTTCATCGTTCATCGTGATTGTACCGTTGTTATCGCCTCTCTATGTCCAATGTCGTATTTTTGGACTCCATTCTCTCAAAGTTATCCTACGTGTCTACAAGCTTAAATTGTTGAAATTCCATATTGGCGATATATATATATATACAATAGTGGATGTCAAATATACATGATAAATGCCTGCGCATATAGGGCCCGATCTGGTCCTGGGAGGAGCACCCGAAAGTACTTGTGCCCATAGGAGTTGAATGATAAGGTATCTGGCATTATACCGAGTGCATGACTAGCTTGATTGGACATTCCACACAAATCTTGTACTTGACTCGTACTTGACATGACATGAATTGCGTGACCCGAGAAAGGGTAATTACTTGTTGCTTGATACATGATAGCCAAAGTTCTTGACATGACTTGCTAAAAAGTACTTACTGAATATCTTGTTATCTTTTCTTGAAAGCTCAGGACTAGTTCATCTTGCTGTCTTATTGATAAATTCTCTTTCTATCTTATCGTTTTATACGAGCATGCATATCTACAGTACATACATGAAAGACGTAATTATTTAAACCCCTTGCTAGCGCTTGAGATATAAAATCCTACTGAGCGTTCGCTCACTCCGTGTGTTCCCTACTTTTCAGGTAATTCCGACGACGAGGGAAGTCAATCGGATGGGAATGGTCAAGAGTGAAAGAGATAGAACTTCTCCAAGTGTCATCTAGTCTTTTCCCTATTTTCTTGAGTCAACTATGTACTTTTCCTTTTTAATTGAATAGAGTATTGGATTTGTAATAGTCTATCCATTATGAAATAAAGGATTGGGTTATCTTTACTTTTGCGCATCTCTGTCTTTGTATCGAATACACTACTACTCTGATTGACATGATTGATATAAACTCGTCGCGCATATCCGAGTATCTTCCGCGCTCGGGGCGTGACAGTTTTTGTGGTATCAGAGCCTAGGGTATTCAATTCTTAGGAAAACCCAAGTCCAAGGATATGTTCAAACCTTTAACCAGTGAGATTGGGTAGAACCAAGGGTTAAAGTTAACATAGTATATGAGTCTTTAAATACAATCACATATTAACCTAGTTATTGTAATTGTAGGACAATGGCTGCCGAACGGCTTAATGGCGCAACATGCAGCGTACCCTTCAAGGCATGACTCAAGTGCTGCAACAAGTAGCACAAGGAGGTGGACAACGAGCAGGAAGTCTCCACCAGACTTTCAAGAACATGAACCCACCCAAGTTCACGGGTTCTACTGATCTAGATGACGCTGAACACTGGATTAGAGAGATAGAACGTATATTCCGTGTTATGCAATGCACGGATCAGGATAAAGTTTTATTAGCTACTTTTCAGTTAGAAAGGGATGCTAGATGCTGGTGGGAATCAATAGAGGCTACTATAAATCAAGATCAGGTTTCGTGAGAAGAATTCGTTGAACACTTCAACGTGAAATATTTCTCGGACCGAGTTCAGGAAAAGAAGACTGCAGAGTTTGCCGCATTAAAACAACGATCCTTGTCAGTGGCCGAGTATGAGGCCCAATTCTCTAGATTGTCTCGATATGCTAAGCATCTAGTTAGCACCGAGAAAATGAAAGCTAGGAGGTTTCTTAATGGGCTCAGGCCCCAAGCTATTACTCAATTGGCGCCGATGGACATTCAAGTCTACTCGGAGATAGTACGCCGAGCTCAACTATTAGAAGATGCCACGGAACTGTCTGATAGGATTCATGGTAAGGATAAGAAGGAACAAGTTATAAGTTCAGGTTCCTTTAAACCCAACTTCAAGAAGAGGCCTAGCAATGGAGGTATTCCCTCGCAAGACCAAAAGTTCAAGAAGACCAAGCCCTTCTCTATCACCACTACCTCTCCAAATACAGTGTGCAAACATTGTGATAAAGTGGGTCATAGAGCAGAAGAATGCTGGAGGAAATTGGGAGCATGTCTCCGTTGTGGGAGTCGTGAGCATCGGATTCCCGATTGCCCACTACTAAATAATCAAGCCGATGACGAAAAACGCCCAGTAACCAAGAATGCTCGTCTTCATGCAATCAAGGAGACTGAGCATGTAGAAGGAGGCGGCTTAGTGGAAGGTACATTGAAAGTTTGTTCCAGGAATGCATATGTCTTAATTGATACTGGTGCATCGCATTCTATTGTTTCTAAGAAGTTTGCTGACCCATTACCCCTAGAACCGGAATGGATAAAGTTAGTTTTGTCTACTCCTCTGGATGATGAAACTGATATTACACATCATTACCAAAACTGTGAAGTATTGGTTCAGGGTAGAAATCTCCCTATTGATCTCATATGTTTAGATATGAAAGAGTATGATGTTATACTAGGGGCAGATTGGTTATCCAAGTATCAGGCAACAGTTGTTTGCCGCAATAGTAAGGTTACATTCAAGGAATTTCCAGAACTAGTATTTACTAGCCCCAAGAGTCGGAGCAAATCCCCTATTATTTCAGCTCTCCGAGCTAGCAAGCTCATCAGGAAAGGATGTGCATCTTTCCTCGCATTTGTCACAGTTAAAGAAGCTAAGGAGATTAAGCTAGAAGACATTCCAGTGGTACAAGAATTTCCGGACGTGTTTCCGGAAGATTTACCGGGATTACCCCCGCAAAGAGAAGTGGCCTTCACCATTGACTTAGTCCCTGGTGCTGGTCCGATTTCAAAGGCACCTGATAGGATGTCACCTGCTGAACTCAAGGAGTTAAAGGAGCAATTGATGGAACTCATTAAGAAAGGATTCATTAGACCAAGTACTTCCCCGTGGGGAGCGCCTGTATTATTTGTAAAGAAGAAAGACGGATCCATGAGGTTATGCGTTGACTATCGACAATTGAATCATCTCACTATCAAGAACAAGTATCCACTACCGAGAATCGATGAATTATTTGGTCAAATTTCAGGATCCATGTACTTTTCCAAAATTGATCTTAGGTCCGGATATCACCAACTAAGAATCAAGGATGAGGATATTCATAAAACCGCATTCAGAAGCAGGTATGGCCATTATGAATTTGTTGTTATGCCTTTCGGACTAACGAATGCCCCTGCTGCCTTTATGCAGTTAATGAATAGTATATTCAGGCCTTATTTGGATCAATTCGTGGTGGTCTTTATTGATGATATATTGATTTATTCCAAGACCAAGGAAGAGCACGAGGAACATTTGAGGATTGCATTACAAATATTAAGGACAAACTAATTATATGCAAAACTTAGCAAGTGTGAATTCTGGCTTGAAGAAGTGACTTTTCTCGGACATGTTATATCAAAGGATGGCTTGTCTGTAGACCCATCAAAGGTTGAAGCTGTAAGGAACTGGGAAAGACCGACCAATGCTAGCGAGATCCGAAGTTTCTTAGGTCTTGCCGGCTATTATAGGCGATTCATCAAGGATTTCTCTAAAATCGCCGTGCCACTTACGAGGTTAACTCGCAAGGAGATCCGTTATGAATGGGATGAGGAATGTGAGAGAAGCTTCCAAACTCTCAAGGATCATCTTACTACAGCTCCTATCTTAGCATTGCCAATTGAAGGAGAAAAGTTCGAGGTATACACTGATGCTTCTGGCATTGGCCTCGGGTGTGTTCTAATGCAACAAGGGAAGGTTATAGCCTACTCTTCTCGTCAATTAAAGAAGCATGAAGAGAACTACCCCGTCCATGACTTAGAATTAGCCGCGGTAGTATTTTCACTCAAAATATGGAGACATTATCTTTATGGAGTACAATTTACTCTATACTCCGATCACAAGAGTCTCAAATAACTCTTTTCACAGAAGGAACTAAACATGAGACAAAGACGATGGTTAGAATATCTCAAGGACTTCGACTTCAATATACAATATCATCCCGGAAAAGGTAATCATGTAGCGGATGCCCTTAGTCGAAAGCCGAGAGCACTGTTAGCCAATTGTCTGATTCAAGAATGGAGATTGCTGGAACAATTCTCTGAACTCAATATAAGCATGGACACGGACCCTAGATGTGTCACATTATCTCATGTAAGCATACAGTCAGATTTATTATCTGAAATACAAGCACTTCAGAATGATGATCCTACATTAGTAGAAATCAAGGGCAAATTAGAAGGACAATCGGATTTCCAATTAGCTTTTGATAGAAGATTAATGTTCAAGAATAGAACTTGTATACCGGACTGTCCAGAATTGAAGAAGAAGGTCTTAGATGAAGCTCATAGGTCAAGGTATACGATTCATCCTGGATCTACCAAGATGTACGAGGATGTGAAAAGAAATTTTTTGTGGCCCAACATGAAAAGGGAAATAGCAGACTATGTATCACGTTGTCTCACATGCCAACAAGTCAAGGCGGAACACCAAAAGCCGGCTGGAAAGCTACATCCTCTAGATATCCCTAAATGGAAGTGGGAGGATATTGGTATGGATTTCATCATGGGGTTATCTAAATCAAAAAGAGGACATGATGGAATATGGGTTATCATTGATCGATTGACTAAATCAGCGCATTTCTTGCCAATCAAGAGTCGATGGTCAGTTGATGTCTTAGCTGCACTATACATCAAGGAAATAGTCAGATTACATGGTATTCCTGTTTCAATCGTGTCTGACAGAGATCCCCGTTTTACTTCTCATTTTTGGAAGGGACTACAACATTCGTTGGGGACGAGGCTTAACTTTAGTACAGCTTTTCATCCTCAAACGGATGGTCAGACCGAGAGAACTAATCAGGTGGTTGAAGATATGCTCAGAGCTTGCATCATGGATTTCGATGGAAGCTGGCATGATCACTTGCCGTTAGTAGAATTTGCATACAATAATAGTTACCAGGCAAGTATACAAATGGCACCTTTCGAAGCTTTATACGGAAGGAGTTGCCGATCACCCTTGTGCTGGAATGAAGTTGGAGAGAAATAATTGTTAGGTCCAGACATGGTAAGGGATACAACTGAGAAGATACAAGTAATCAGGGAAAGATTGCAAGTAGCTTAGACAAGGCAAAAGGCTTATGCTGATACAAGAAGGAGAGATCTTGAATTCCAAATCGGAGATCATGTATTTCTCAAGATATCACCTGGACGTGGCATACGGAGATTTGGTGTTAAAGGCAAGCTTACACCAAGATACATCGGACCTTTTGAAATTCTAGAAAGAGTTGGCGAGGTTGCTTATCGCATCGCATTACCCCCTCAATTGTCAGATATTCACAATGTGTTCCACATATCTATGTTAAAGAAGTATGTGCATGATCCATCACATATCATTGAGCATAGAAATCTAGTGATCCAGAAAGATCTCACATATGAACAGAAGCCTATGAAGATCTTAGATCGAGAAGTACGGACCCTAAGGAGTAAGGTTATTCCCATGCTAAAAGTACAATGGAATAAGAATTCAGAACAAGAAGCTACATGGGAGACCGAGAAATCTATGATGAAGCGATTTCCAGACTTATTTTAGAAGGTACATACTCTACACTCTCCATATGTAAATGTATGATATGGAATTTGGGGACCAAATTCTTTTTAAGTGGGGGAGGGTGTAGCAACCCTGATAAATAAAATAAATCAAAATAGATTAAAAGATTTAATAAATAAGCGAAAGAGCTTGGAATAAAAATAATTAAAACCTGATGAAAATAACGCCTCAGATATAGGCGCTACTTTAAAATAAAACGCCCTTAACTAAGGCGTGTCTTGAAGAAAGGACGCCCACACATCAAGGCGTCAAATTTCAAACGACCAAAATAAATAAAAAGGGCAAGTTAGCGTAACGTCCCTTGAGTGGACGCGTTTCAACAAGAAACGACGCTTGACAAGGCGTCAATTTAAATTCGACGCCCTGACCTAGGTCGTTAATTCAGTTCGAGTTTCGTTCGACCCCGGAGTCTATCCAGGGTAAGTTGATAACTATGAGAAAGAGTTCGAATGTAGTAATAACTCTATCACGGAAGTGTTACTTCCAATCAAACACTAACCCTATTAGGATTTCAAAATCCTATAAATAACCTACTGCTTGAACCGAGAACGCTATTTGGCGTTCGGACTCTTCTAAGGTACGTAAAGAACAGCATGTTCTTTTCTTACTCTGTCTATCGAATTTGTGAAGAATACTGATGATTCTTCATCTACTTCTGATTACAGGTTGAAAGCTTCTGTCTTCCGAAGAACAAGTAAGTTATTTTCCCTTGCTTTCGGTTACGTATAAGAAGACTTATAATATCTTCTTCCTTGTTTTCTTCTTCCTCTCTACAGGTTGGCTGTAGAAAGAAGACGTTCGACTAAAGAACAAGGGTTCTTCGAAGCCTTCTCTTTAACTCTTCAAATCAACCCTGCTCTACTGCTGTCAAACTTCGGAAGACTCTGTTGCAGCAGAGCATCGTTCTGCCATCAAAAGTATTTTCACGTGCCCTTCATCCAGACCATACTAAGGTAGGTTTTCTCAAGCAACGTAGCCCAAACAAGTTAAATTCATAGTAACACATCATGCATGTCATGTATATAAGTTTCCTGATAGTTTCTACACGTTTTTGTAATGTTTTTGCAAGAGACGCCCGTGACTAGGGCGCTACTTTAAAGACACGACCTGCACCAGGTCGTCAATTACAGATTTGACGCCCTGCCCTGTAGGCGTTAATCTCATGAAAATCACATGTAATTAATAATTGATCCACGTTTAAAAAATTTGATAGATATGAAATATCCAATCTAATATATATTGCATGACTCGACCTGTGAATTCCTGCTAATTTTCTATCATGATCATGTCTCTTGTCTCTTGGGATTTTATTTCCTGAAATATTGTAAATTCTTGAAATACACGACCCTGTATAGGTCGTCTCTCACTTGACTAACGCCCCTGTTCAGGACGTGAATTGAAAAGTAACGCCCCTGTCCAGGGCGTGTTTCTGATAAATTTTTGAAAATATATATTCTGTAAAAATAGAAGGAAAGAATGGACGACCACTTATTGTGTCGTCAAATTGTAAATAAACGCCCTTCACCAAGGCGCGTTTTTGGTAAAATACTGAAATATTGAAATCTTGCAAAAAAAGTAAAATAGATAAACGCCCTTACTGAAGGCGTTAATTACTTGAGTAGTGACTTTACTTAAGTCGTTATTTTCCTGTAAAAAATGTTTTTACCTGTTCTGATAACCGATGGTTTCAGTATATCTATATATATGTATATCGGCACTATATTCCACTCCGTGAGTATAGTCCCACGTTTCATGATGTTTTATCGATCACCCTCAACTCTCATTGACATACAAGCTCTCCATTGGACATTCCGTTCCTTTGGACTAGCGAGTTAGTCATAGAGACCTCCGTAAGACTCCTCGAGCCTTGGATTCCCTCAAGGTCGACTGAGCTGGTTGTACCCTAAAAACCCATTACACTATTGAATGCCATGTCACTCTAAAGAAACATGGTATACCGGCCCTTATGATATGCAAAGAGTATATCATGAGAATTCTTAATGGGATGATGATATCATGCCATTTGTTGATGTTCTTGTGGACCTCAATTCTATAATAAGAATGAGGGTATCTTACCTTTGATATACTGTTCATGTGGACCTCAATTCTATATAAAGAATGTCCATACTTTTGTCATGGTACCCGAGTTAAGGGAACCTAATTCCACCTAGTTTCAACGATAATCGTGATTGTACCGTTGTTATCGCCTATCTATGTCCAATGTCGTATTTTTTGGACTCCATTCTCTCAAAGTTATCCTACGTGTCTACAAGCTTAAATTGTTGAAATTCCATATTGGCTATATATATATATATATATACAAGAGTGGATGTCAAATATACATGATAAATGCCTGCGCATATAGGGCCCGATCTGGTCCTGGGAGGAGCACCCGAAAGTACTTGTGCCCATGGGAGTTGAATGATAAGGTATCTGGCATTATACCGAGTGCATGACTAGCTTGATTGGACATTCCACACAAATCTTGTACTTGACTCGTACTTGACTTGACATGAATTGCGTGACCCGAGAAAGGGTAATTACTTGTTGCTTGATACATGATAGCCAAAGTTCTTGACATGACTTGCTAAAAAGTACTTGCTTGAATATCTTGTTATCTTTTCTTGAAAGCTCATGACTAGTTCATCTTGCTGTCTTATTGATAATGCTCTCTCTATCTTGTCGTTTTATACGAGCATGCATAGCTACAGTACATACATGAAAGACGTAATTATTTAAACTCCTTGCTAGCGCTTGAGATATAAATTCCTACTGAGCGTTCGCTCACTCCGTGTGTTCCCTACTTTTCAGGTAATTCCGTCGACGAGGGAAGTCAATCGGATGGGAATGGTCAAGAGTGAAAGAGATAGAACTTCTCCAAGTGTCATCTAGTCTTTTCCCTATTTTCTTGAGTCAACTATGTACTTTTTCTTTTTAATTGAATAGAGTATTGGATTTGTAATAGTCTATCCATTATGAAATAAAGGATTGGGTTATCTTTACTTTTGCGCATCTCTGTCTTTGTGTCGAATACACTACTACTCTGATTGACATGATTGATATAAACTCGTCGCGCATATCCGAGTATCTTCCGCGCTCGGGGCGTGACAGTTTTTGTGGTATCAGAGCCTAGGGCATTCAATTCCTAAGAAAATCCAAGTCCAAGGATAAGTTTAACCTTCAACCAGTGAGATTGGGTAGAACCAAGGGTTAAAGTTAACATAGTATATGAGTCTTTAAATACAAGCACCTATTAATCTAGTTATTGTAATTGTAGGATAATGGCTGCCGAACGTGCTCAATGGCGCAACATGCAGCGTACCCTTCAAGGCATGACTCAAGTGCTGCAACAAGTAGCACAAGGAGGTGGACAACGAGCAGGAAGTCTCCACCAGACTTTCAAGAACATGAACCCACCCAAGTTCACGGGTTCTACTGATCCAGATGACGCTGAACACTGGATTAGGGAGATAGAACGTATATTCCGTGTTATGCAATGCACAGATCAGGATAAAGTTTTATTAGCTACTTTTCAGTTAGAAAGGGATGCTAGATGCTGGTGGGAATCAATAGAGGCTACTATAAATCAAGATCAGGTTTCGTGGGAGAATTCGTTGAACACTTCAACGAAAATATTTCTCGGACCGAGTTCAGGAAAAGAAGGCTGCAGAATTTGCTGCATTAAAGCAACGATCTTTGTCAGTGGCCGAGTATGAGGCCCAATTCTCTAGATTGTCTCGGTATGCCAAGCATCTAGTTAGCACCGAGAAAATGAAAGCTAGGAGGTTTCTTAATGGGCTCAGGCCCCAAGCTATTACTCAACTGGCGCCGATGGACATTCAAGTCTACTCGGAGATAGTACGCCGAGCTCAACTATTAGAAGATGCCACGGAACTGTCTGATAGGATTCATGGTAAGGATAAGAAGGAACAAGTTACAGGTTCGGGTTCCTTTAAACCCAACTTCAAGAAGAGGCCTAGCAATGGAGGAGCATCCTCACAAGACCAAAAGTTCAAGAAGACCAAGCCCTTCTCTATCACCACTACCTCTCAAATACAGTGTGCAAACATTGTGATAAGGCGGGTCATAGAGCAGAAGAATGCTGGAGGAAACTAGGAGCATGTCTCCGTTGTGGGAGTCGTGAGCATCGGATTCCCGATTGCCCACTACTAAATAATCAAGCCGATGACGGAAAACGCCCAGTAACCAAGAATGCTCGTCTTCATGCAATCAAGGAGACCGAGCAAGAAGAAGAAGGCGGCTTAGTGGAAGGTACATTGAAAGTTTGTTCCAGGAATGCATATGTCTTAATTGATACTGGTGCATCGCATTCTATTGTTTCTAAGAAGTTTGCTGACCCATTACCCCTAGAACCGGAATGGATAAAGTTAGTTTTGTCTACTCCTCTGGATGATGAGACTGATATTACACATCATTACCAAAACTGCGAAGTATTGGTTCAGGGAAGAAATCTCCCTATTGATCTCATATGTTTAGATCTGAAAGAGTATGATGTTATACTAGGGGCAGATTGGTTATCCAAGTATCAGGCAACAGTTGATTGCCGCAATAGTAAGGTTACATTCAAGGAATTTCCAGAACTAGTATTTACTAGCCCCAAGAGTCGGAGCAAATCCCCTATTATTTCAGCTCTCCGAGCTAGCAAGCTCATCAGGAAAGGATGTGCATCTTTCCTCGCATTTGTCACAGTTAAAGAAGCTAAGGAGATTAAGCTAGAAGACATTCCAGTGGTACAAGAATTTCCGGACGTGTTTCCGGAAGATTTGCCGGGATTACCCCCGCAAAGAGAAGTGGCCTTCACCATTGACTTAGTCCCTGGTGCTGGTCCGATTTCAAAGGCACCTTATAGGATGTCACCTGCTGAACTCAAGGAGTTAAAGGAGCAATTGATGGAACTCATTAAGAAAGGATTCATTAGACCAAGTACTTCCCCGTGGGGAGCGCCTGTATTATTTGTAAAGAAGAAAGATGGATCCATGAGGTTATGCGTCGACTATCGACAATTGAATCATCTCACTATCAAGAACAAGTATCCACTACCGAGAATCGATGAATTATTTGATCAAATTTCAGGATCCATGTACTTTTCCAAAATTGATCTTAGGTCGGATATCACCAACTAAGAATCAAGGACGAGGATATTCATAAAACCGCATTCAGAAGCAGGTATGGCCATTATGAATTTGTTGTTATGCCTTTCGGACTAACGAATGCCCCTGCTGCCTTTATGCAGTTAATGAATAGTATATTCAGGCCTTATTTGGATCAATTCGTGGTGGTCTTTATTGATGATATATTGATTTATTCCAAGACCAAGGAAGAGCATGAGGAACATTTGAGGATTGCATTACAAATATTAAGGACAAACCAATTATATGCAAAACTTAGCAAGTGTGAATTCTGGCTTGAAGAAGTGACTTTTCTCGGACATGTTATATCAAAGGATGGCTTGTCTGTAGACCCATCAAAGGTTGAAGCTGTAAGGAACTGGGAAAGACCGACCAATGCTAGCGAGATCCGAAGTTTCTTAGGTCTTGCCGGCTATTACAGGCGATTCATCAAGGATTTCTCTAAAATCGCCGTGCCACTTACGAGGTTAACTCGCAAGGAGATCCGTTATGAATGGGATGAGGAATGTGAGAGAAGCTTCCAAACTCTCAAGGATCATCTTACTACAGCTCCTATCTTAGCATTGCCAATTGAAGGAGAAAAGTTCGAGGTATACACTGATGCTTCTGGCATTGGCCTCGGGTGTGTTCTAATGCAACAAGGGAAGGTTATAGCCTACTCTTCTCGTCAATTAAAGAAGCATGAAGAGAACTACCCCGTCCATGACTTAGAATTGGCCGCGGTAGTATTTGCACTCAAAATATGGAGACATTATCTTTATGGAGTACAGTTTACTGTATACTCCGATCACAAGAGTCTCAAATATCTCTTTTCACAGAAGGAACTAAACATGAGACAAAGACGATGGCTAGAATATCTCAAGGACTTCGACTTCAATATACAATATCATCCCGGAAAAGGTAATCATGTAGCGGATGCCCTTAGTCGAAAGCCGAGAGCACTGTTAGCCAATTGTCTGATTCAAGAATGGAGATTGCTGGAACAATTCTCTGAACTCAATATAAGCATGGACACGGACCCTAGATGTGTCACATTATCTCATGTAAGCATACAGTCAGATTTATTATCTGAAATACAAGCACTTCAGAATGATGATCCTACATTAGTAGAAATCAAGGGCAGATTAGAAGGACAATCGGATTTCCAATTAGCTTCTGATGGAAGATTAATGTTCAAGAATAGAACTTGTATACCGGACTGCCCAGAATTGAAGAAGAAGGTCTTAGATGAAGCTCATAGGTCAAGGTATACGATTCATCCTGGATCTACCAAGATGTACCAGGATGTGAAAAGAAATTTTTGGTGGCCCAACATGAAAAGGGAAATAGCAGACTATGTATCACGTTGTCTCACATGCCAACAAGTCAAGGCGGAACACCAAAAGCCGGCTGGAAAGCTACATCCTCTAGATATCCCTAAATGGAAGTGGGAGGATATTGGTATGGATTTCATCATGGGGTTATCTAAATCAAAAAGAGGACATGATGGAATATGGGTTATCATTGATCGATTGACTAAATCAGCGCATTTCTTGCCAATCAAGAGTCGATGGTCAGTTGATGTCTTAGCTGCACTATACATCAAGGAAATAGTCAGATTACATGGTATTCCTGTTTCAATCGTGTCTGACAGAGATCCCCGTTTTACTTCTCATTTTTGGAAGGGACTACAACATTCGTTGGGGACGAGGCTTAACTTTAGTACAGCTTTTCATCCTCAAACGGATGGTCAGACCGAGAGAACTAATCAGGTGGTTGAAGATATGCTCAGAGCTTGCATCATGGATTTCGATGGAAGCTGGCATGATCACTTGCCGTTGGTAGAATTTGCATACAATAATAGTTACCAGGCAAGTATACAAATGGCACCTTTCGAAGCTTTATACGGAAGGAGTTGCCGATCACCCTTGTGCTGGAATGAAGTTGGAGAGAAACAACTGTTAGGTCCAGACATGGTAAGGGATACAACTGAGAAGATACAAGTAATCAGGGAAAGATTGCAAGTAGCTCAGACAAGGCAAAAGGCTTATGCTGATACAAGAAGGAGAGATCTTGAATTCCAAATCGGAGATCATGTATTTCTCAAGATATCACCTGGACGTGGCATACGGAGATTTGGTGTTAAAGGCAAGCTTACACCAAGATACATCGGACCTTTTGAAATTCTAGAAAGAGTTGGCGAGGTTGCTTATCGTATCGCATTACCCCCTCAATTGTCAGATATTCACAATGTGTTCCACATATCTATGTTAAAGAAGTATGTGCATGATCCATCACACATCATTGAGCATGGAAATCTAGTGATCCAGAAAGATCTCACATATGAACAGAAGCCTATGAAGATCTTAGATCGAGAAGTACGGACCCTAAGGAGTAAGGTTATTCCCATGCTAAAGGTACAATGGAATAAGAATTCAGAACAAGAAGCTACATGGGAGACCGAGAAATCTATGATGAAGCGATTTCCAGACTTATTTTAGAAGGTACATACTCTACACTCTCCATATGTAAATGTATGATATGGAATTTGGGGACCAAATTCTTTTTAAGTGGGGGAGGGTGTAGCAACCCTGATAAATAAAATAAATCAAAATAGATTAAAAGATTTAATAAATAAACGAAAGAGCTTGGAATAAAAATAATTAAAACCTGATGAAAATAACGCCTCAGATATAGGCGCTACTTTAAAATAAAATGCCCTTACCTAAGGCGTGTTTTAAGAAAGGACGCCCACACATCAAGGCGTCAAATTTCAAACGACCAAAATAAATAAAAAGGGCAAGTTAGCGTAACGTCCCTTGCGTGGACGCGTTTCAACAAGAAACGATGCTTGACAAGGCGTCAATTTAAATTCGACGCCCTGACCTAGGTCGTTAATTCAGTTCGAGTTTCGTTCGACCCCGGAGTCTATCCAGGGTAAGTTGATAACTATGAGAAAGAGTTCGAATGTAGTAATAACTCTATCATGGAAGTATTACTTCCAATCAAACACTAACCCTATTAGGATTTCCAAAATCCTATAAATAACCTACTGCTTGAATCGAGAACGCTATTTGGCGTTCGGACTCTTCTAAGGTACGTAAAGAACAGCATGTTCTTTTTCTTTACTCTGTCTATCGAATTTGTGAAGAATACTGATGATTCTTCATCTACTTTTGATTACAGGTTGAAAGCTTCTGTCTTCCGAAGAACAAGTAAGTTATTTTCCCTTGCTTTCGGTTACGTATAAGAAGACTTATAATATCTTCTTCCTTGTTTTCTTCTTCCTCTCTACAGGTTGCCTGTAGAAAGAAGACGTTCGACTAAAGAACAAGGGTTCTTCGAAGCCTTCTCTTTAACTCTTCAAATCAACCCTGCTCTACTGCTGTCAAACTTCAGAAGACTCTGTTGCATCAGAGCATCGTTCTGCCATCAAAAGTATTTTCACGTGCCCTTCATCCAGACCATACTAAGGTAGGTTTTCTCAAGCAACGTAGCCCAAACAAGTTAAATTCATAGTAACACATCATGCATGTCATGTATATAAGTTTCCTGATAGTTTCTACACGTTTCTGTAATATTTTTGCAAGAGACGCCCGTGTCTAGGGCGCTACTTTAAAGAAACGACCTGCACCAGGTCGTCAATTACAGATTTGACGCCCTGCCCTGTAGGCGTTAATCTCATGAAAATCACATGTAATTAATAATTGATCCACGTTTAAAAATTCAATAGATATGAAATATCCAATCTAATATATATTGCATGACTCGACCTGTGAATCCTGCTAATTTCTGTCATGATCATGTCTCTTGTCTCTTGGATTTTATTTCCTGAAATATTGTAAAACTCTGAATTCACGACTCTGTATAGGTCGTCTCTCACTTGACTAACGCCCCTGTTCAGGACGTGAATTGAAAAGTAACGCCCCTGTCCAGGGCGTGTTTTTGATAAATTACTGAAATATATATTCTGCAAAAATAGAAGTAAAGAATGACGACCATCGTATATGTCGTCAACTTGAAATAAACGCCCTTACCAGGCGCGTTTTTGGTAAAATACTGAAATATTGAAATCTTGCAAAAAAAGTAAAATAGATAAACGCCCTTACTGAAGGCGTTAATTACTTGAGTAGTGACTTTACTTAAGTCGTTATTTTCCTGTAAAAAAAAATGTTTTTACCTGTTTCTGATAACCGATGGTTTCAGTATATCTATATATATATGTATATCGGCACTATATCTCCACTCCGTGAGTATAGTCCCACGTTTCATGATGTTTTATCGATCACCCTCAACTCTCATTGACATACAAGCTCTCCATTGGACATTCCGTTCCTTTGGACTAGCGAGTTAGTCATAGAGACCTCCGTAAGACTCCTCGAGCCTTGGATTCCCTCAAGGTCGACTGAGCTGGTTGTACCCTAAAAACCCATTACACTATTGAATGCCATGTCACTCTAAAGAAACATGGTATACCGGCCCTTATGATATGCAAAGAGTATATCATGAGAATTCTTAATGGGATGATGATATCATGCCATTTGTTGATGTTCTTGTAGACCTCAATTCTATAATAAGAATGAGGGTATCTTACCTTTGATATACTGTTCATGTGGACCTCAATTCTATATAAAGAATGTCCATACTTGTCATGGTACCCGAGTTAAGGGAACCTAATTCCACCTAGTTTCATCGTTCATCGTGATTGTACCGTTGTTATCGCCTATCTATGTCCAATGTCGTATTTTTGGACTCCATTCTCTCAAAGTTATCCTACGTGTCTACAAGCTTAAATTGTTGAAATTCCATATTGGCTATATATATATATATACAAGAGTGGATGTCAAATATACATGATAAATGCCTGCGCATATAGGGCCCGATCTGGTCCTGGGAGGAGCACCCGAAAGTACTTGTGCCCATGGGAGTTGAATGATAAGGTATCTGGCATTATACCGAGTGCATGACTAGCTTGATTGGACATTCCACACAAATCTTGTACTTGACTCGTACTTGACTTGACATGAATTGCGTGACCCGAGAAAGGGTAATTACTTGTTGCTTGATACATGATAGCCAAAGTTCTTGACATGACTTGCTAAAAAGTACTTACTTGAATATCTTGTTATCTTTTCTTGAAAGCTCATGACTAGTTCATCTTGCTGTCTTATTGATAAATTCTCTCTCTATCTTGTCGTTTTATACGAGCATGCATAGCTACAGTACATACATGAAAGACGTAATTATTTAAACCCCTTGCTAGCGCTTGAGATATAAATTCCTACTGAGCGTTCGCTCACTCCGTGTGTTCCCTACTTTTCAGGTAATTCCGACGACGAGGGAAGTCAATCGGATGGGAATGGTCAAGAGTGAAAGAGATAGAACTTCTCCAAGTGTCATCTAGTCTTTTCCCTATTTTCTTGAGTCAACTATGTACTTTTCCTTTTTAATTGAATAGAGTATTGGATTTGTAATAGTCTATCCATTATGAAATAAAGGATTGGGTTATCTTTACTTTTGCGCTTCTCTGTCTTTGTGTCGAATACACTACTACTCTGATTGACATGATTGATATAAACTCGTCGCGCATATCCGAGTATCTTCCGCGCTCGGGGCGTGACATGATAGCTCTTGGATAGGGTAGACCCGACCTTCTTCTTGTCATCATTTTATATACCATGAAGTCATGGCATGTATTTGGCTCGTGCACTCCCTCTCTATCTTTGATCATGGTTTTGATGATTACAATATATTGTGTTCGTTTGATGCTGCTTCTTGTACTCACATATTGCAATCTTACCTTGCAGGTTGCTCAACTAAATTGAGAAGCACTACAGTGGAATGGTTAAGTCCTTATAGATTTGAAATTGATTGCATGGCTTTGTGTTGTGTAAATGCATAGCAAATTCATTCCCATGAGGAGTTGAAGACTTCCTCTGGTTCTTGCATATCGTGAATGTATAAATGATGGTTCCTTGTCATTCTGATCATATGGCTTCAATGCTGTGAAATTGTTTGTGGATGAATTGGGTTTAAGTTAGGATCTTCGGATTCGTTGGTTTAATATTAACTTGCTTATGAGTTCATTCCCAGAAAGTGCAGGTTAATATTACTCCAAGGTAAGAATTTATATTGGAATCCATGGTGATACTGTTCTAATCTTGAGTTGGGTAAATGGGTTCTCAAGTGCTTTAGATGGCCAAGCAAATCTATCATGGTGTTTTAGAAGTGACTTCTAACCATGTTACTTAACTTGGATAAATCTTGTTTAAAAGGACTGGATTTCATATTCTTGAACAAAGCATTCAACACATGTGTGGCTTGCTTGCAATGTGACTAAAAATTGGTTTGAGTGGATTGTTACCTAACTCCAAATTAGTTGCATCATGCAATGGTGACTGATGCTTGGAACTCTTTCACAAGTACTTATGGTTCTATCAGAGAAGGTGAAATGAAATGGGTTGGTTTGTGAGATTAACATTGAAGCAAAACTAATTTTCTCTTTATGTTTTACAGGTTGGAAGAACTCCTCACAACCTTCTTTCATCATCCCAAAACTCACGGTGAAGTTGGAGCTTTCATTTTTAGCTTAATGGGTCTCTAGGCTTTTTGTGGGTGCAAGTGTCGACACTAGGTGTCGACACCAGGAGTCGACACCTGCATCCAGAACTCATTTTCAGAAGCTAAGCCCAGGAGGTGTCGACACCAGGTGTCGACACCTACCTGAACCTAGTTCTGGCAGCAAGCCAGAACACCAGGCGTCGACACCTGGTGTCGACACCTAGTGTCCAGATCTTTTGTTTTGGGTTTTTGTGTACTGGAATGCACAAGGTGTCGACACCTATGCAGAGCCGTGAAAGACGACTTTCATGTCCTTGCTTCTAAAGTCCAACCAATCCATTCCAACTACCCTAAATCTCTCCCTAATTCATGGATCTGGTCCCTGGAGTGTTCCTTGACCATTCTAAATATATAAAACCATCTCTTGGGTCGCAAACCCTAATCAAGTGTTGAAATCTGAAATATTTTCTGTGGTTCTAACTCTTCTGTGTGCAGGGTCGCAGTAGTTGCTCCAAGGGCTTCTTCCACGTTGTTCTGAGCTTGTATGTGAAGGGAAGAAGGAGGTTTCAAGTCAGCAAACCACCATCTACTGGAAGCTACGTGGAAAATAAAGCTACAAGCATCGTCCATGCAAGAATTGATCATCTTTCTTCAAGAATGGTTTCTCATCTTGCAGAAGCATTTCATTGAAAATCTGAGATAGTTATCTTGATCTTTCACTTCTGTGTCTTTTGTTTGAGATTGTAGAAGGTTTTGAATGATTACCTAAGAGGTGCAATATATATATACATGTTCTTTTGTCCATCTCTTTACTGCCCTCTTATTAGTGCTGCATTTTTCATCCTAAGAAACAAGATGAGCTAATGCTTTCCATTCTCTTGCAGAAGAAGAAGGAGGAGTGCGGCCACAAGGTTGAGAGGAGAGGGGTTTATGAGGCTAATCATTTTTCTGATGTATGAAGGTTTGATTGGAGCGAGGATTTGAAGGAAAAGATGATCGGCTCGAGGAGAGGAAGAAGATGATGTCTAAATCATGATCATCCATCAACAAGCCAATGAGAATCAGATTTTGTTGAAGAAGGGGGAGCCTTTTACTTGATGCATCTTTCTAGTTTTCATCTATAGAATTTGTTTGGGGGGTCATAGCATATATTTATCTTTGATTCATATACATTTGAGAGAATACTTTGTGTGGGTGTTCAGAGAAAGGGGTCTCCGAGTGTGTGTGTTGTCATATGTGTGTCAATTTGTGCGGAGTATATCCACGTGTGTGGTTGGGAGTTTTCTCCCATGTGGTTGTGTAGGCATTGTCCTACGTGTGTGTGGACGGAGTTGTGTCTCCGTGTGAGGTATTTAGTGCGGGTTGTGTTCCCCAGCAGTGTGTGTGTGTGTGCGTGCTGTTGTGGCAGCAATTTGAGGCAAGGCGTCGTGTGTGGTTTGCTGCGGAAGCAGTGTGTGTGGTGTTGGGGTTCGTCCCCGTGTTGCTACTTTTTGTATCGTGTAGTGAAGCCTCACCGGTTTGGTGAGGGGTGGACGTAGGGAGCCCGTCGTGGCTCCGAACCACCTTAAAAATCCTCGTGTCTTGTGGTTTGTTCCTTGTGATTGTGTGTTTTAGTATCCTTTTTGTTATGCAATCGTGTGAGCTCGGTGAGATTGAGTGAATTAAGTTTAATGCTATTTAGATTAAATTCCTCAATATGATCAATCTTGTAAATTCCGCTGTGTGCTAGTTTATGTTTTTAATTGGACATAGTTTTTAGTAGAAGGATCTATTCACCCCCCCTCTAGATCTGTATTCTTGCACAACGAGACCGAACAATTGGTATCAGAGCGAGGCTCTATTGTCCCTAGATCTTGCGATCTACAGAGTGATCCTAGTGCATTCTACAATCATGAATTTTTCTACTGAACATATCTCAATGAATTGTTTGCCAATCTTTACTGGTTTGGAATTTAATTCATGGCTAGGCAAGCTGTGTGTGGTGATCAATTCTATTAATCCTAGCCTTTGGAAACTGATTTATCATGGTCCACACATATTACCTTTAGATGAGATCAAGTGGTCTAATCAGGATAAAATGATGCATCATGATAATGTTACTACTTTTAGTTTATTGAAAGCTTATGTATGTACTAACAAGTTTCCATTTGTATCTTCGTGTAGGACGGCAAAGGAGCTTATGGACCAGTTGATCAAAGCTCAAGAGAAGGAAAGACAAGAATGTCTCATGGTCGATGATGTTGATCAACAAAGCGATGAAAATGTAAAAGAGGTAAATTCTGATTCTGAAGAATTTACTATTGATGATCTTGTTGATGCTTATGATGAGTTGAAAAAATAATATAAGAAACTCAAATCAAAAAATAGAAAATTGAAAAAGAAATCGGAAAACATGCAGCATGAAAATGGATCTTGTGATAAATGTTCTGAGCTTGATAACTTGAATGAACTTTTAGAGCATGATGTTGAATGTCACAAAGAAACCATTGCTTGTTTGAGAAATGAAAATGTTACCCTCATGAACAAAATCGATCAATTGGAGAAAACTGAAAAAGATATAAGAAACAAAATGGAATCAAACTCTATTGATCATGATATTTGCAATGAATTGATTATGAATGATAAACTTGCAAATGAAAATGAAGAACTTAAAAAGGAGAATAGTGCGATATTAATTCAGATCTCCCTGCTTGAAAGTAGATTGAAAAATCTTGAAAAAGGGAAATCTGTGATTGTTGATGAATCTGATAAAATGCTTGTGTTTGAACAAGAAATAGCTAACTATGAATTGCACACTACATCCCTTGAATCTGAAATTGTTGACTTGAATGCATCCTTATCTAAGTTTGTAAATGGGAAAGAAAATTTGAACAAGATATTGGGGACTAAGTTGAATTTCCAAAGAGAGGGGCTGCGCTATAATCCTGTGAACAAAAAGAATTTTAAAAATAAAGTCTATACATCATTTGTCCATAGTTCAAACATAGCCAGCACATCAAATGGGTCTCCAAATCAATATGCTCCTCAAACAACAAAGAGATCAAATGAAAATCTGAAAAGGAAACAAAATCTGCATCAAAAGGCTAAAAATGTTGTTGGTGTCACGATGAATGCCAAGAAAAATCATGTTGCACACACATATGCATCTACAAAGAAAATCTCATATTTTTATTGTGGTGAACTTGGTCATATGATGCATGATTGCCCTTTGATGAAATTTGAAGATCTAGAAGCATGCAACAAAATGAATGGCTTCACAAAGCCAAGAAAGTTTTTGAACAAAAAAAGAAATTTTGATAACTCTTATGTTCATGCAAGAAGACCATTTGAAAGATTTGCTCCATTGAACTGTTTTCATTGTGGAAGGTTCGGTTACATGGTGAATAATTGCTTTAGTTTAAAAAATGATAACATCTCTCCAAACCCACAGAAATTCCATGCTCATTCTTACAAGAAAAATCTGAAGTCTTTTGGTTGTTGTCATTATTGTGGTGAGTTTGGGCATACCATGCATGATTGCTCCTTAATGTATTTTGATGATATGCATGCCCAAAGACTGTGGAAGGCACCCACTAGAGGTGCAACTAACCATTCGGGACCCAAGAAGGTTTGGGTACCCAAATCTATTGAATGAGAACTCTTGTTGCAGGATTACCTTGAGGCCAAGAGGAAGGCTTTACGTTGACTTGGCCAGTTCTGGTGTGATGCCTTACTGAACATGGGCTTGTCCCTGAGTTGATACTGATTTCTTTGAAGAGGCAATCTTGTGTGTTTCATGTGTATCAACCTGTGCTACACATGGACATACCTTGATTCTTCATGTGTTTAGTCTTGTGCTTTATATGCATAGACTTGACTCTTTACATTGTTGGACTAAACTTAAAATTTTTGAACTAAACTTTAAACTCATGTCAGCTTGAGTGAATCACTTGTATTGATAGTTGCAACTCATCATATATTCTTGCAGCTCATAGGAGATTGTCTTGTGGAAGAAAAGCACTAAAATTGGCTTTCTCACTTGTATTGAATTGAGATTGATATGAAATTGAGTTTCTGATACTACAGGTTGAGAGAGAGAGAGTCATATGTGATGAAAAGCCTTGAAGTTAGTTTCTTCAATATGCATTGGCTTAATATTGACATGAATTGAGCTCTTTACAGTGCATGTTTGATTATGACCATCAACCCTTGAAATCATGGAGAGAAAGAAAGGAGCTCAAGAGAATTTCAATGCCAGATTTGATCTACTTCCATTTCTTTTGGTTAATATCATTATATTTCTTGCAGGAGAGAAAGAAAGGAGCTCAAGAGGACTTCAATACCAGATTTGATCTACTTCCATTGAGATTTGGAGCTTGTTGATGAAGATTACAGCAAGCAGAATAAAGTGAAGAATTTGAGGATGTTAATAAAGGTAACTCAATGCAAAGGTGAGAAAATAAATTATTTAGCTAAAGCTCTATGGGCTTGATGCCAGTGCCATCTTTTGACAGACAGTGAATTTTAAATTGTTATTCAATGCCCATGTGTTTGCTAAACCCCCGATGTCATATGAGATTGCATTGTATTTTTTCGATCATCATTTAAATAATTACATAGTATATAAAATGGTGACATGTGGAAGGGCAGGTCAAGCCTGTCTGAAAGCTATCACCATGCGTGAGAATGTGCCTCCGCCCGGTACCATGAATCATCTATGCATATGGCATCAAACTTAAATGAATATTCTGAAATCATGCATTGATTAAGGTGGAGTCTTGCAAGCTGAAAATTTTGAGATTGATGTTTTTCCATTCTCTCAGCATGATGATGTTATTCTGTGGCTGAACATTTTGAGGATTGAATTTGATCAATGTTCCGTGGTCCTTACCAATGTGCTACTCATCCTTTTGGATAAAAGTAAAAATATTTTCAAAGAAAAATTCACATGTGATGATTTTGATGCTTTGAATAAATTTTTGAATTCTCTTTTCAAAATAAAATTATGTTCTCACAATTAAATTTTTTTTTTGCATCTCATGCATTAGTTACATTTGATGCATATAGAGTTGCCATGTGCATTTGAAATCGTGCATCACATTGCATATTTGCATATCATTCTCTGCATATCATTCACATATATTTTTGGGAGATGAAGCTCATCGTGTGTCGTGTTGCATAGTTGGCATTTTCAGCATGCATATAGTGCATATTTTGAAATGCATCATTTGAACATTTCATGTTGCATGAATGCCAAATGCATACTTCTTATAATGGTATCATTTCTTTGGGGCCAACATTTCAAGAACTGAAATTGCATATCTTTACAATCTGCACTGCATATTTGCATATCTCTATTGTATGCTTGCATGTTAATATATGCTAAAACCCCTTCCTTGAAACTTCTAAGATCGAACACTCCATTGCTATATAAAGTTGCATCTGAGTCTTAACAAGTATGCTTCATGTCAAACTCTTAAGGAGAGCATTTTATACTTATTGCATTTACATAGGGGGAGCTGCACTATCTTGTTTGGAGTTAAATTTTTTTCATACATGTTAAATCAAATTCGCACACCTCATGCACTCTAATGTGAAATTGAGTGTTATTCATAAGCATATAAGAATTTTATTTCAACACTCTAAAGTAATTCAACTTGCTGCATGAATGACAAAGAGACAGTTGAGGAAAAAGCTGACTGCCTCCGCATACAAAAAAAATAGATGAAATGAAAGGGAGAGCAATGTTTAGTCTCACTGAGTAAATTGGGCACATGTCACCTGAGACGTGATGTGGTTCATTTCTGAAAAGTGTTGACGAAAGTACCTCTGTTCAAAAAGAAGTGAAATGATTTAGTATTCTGAGTAACCGGAGATTCTGGCATGAGCTCTATGTGTCTTCTCACGTAAAAAGGAATTATTTGAACCTGATCATTCTTAGAAAAATTCAGATTGTCAGTGTGAAAAATTCTGATGATATGTTTCATTGAGGTAGAGTGAAGCCTTTAATACGTTGTTCTCTAGATATAAATGCAGTTTGTGCAATTACTATTGTGTTTACTTGAAAATCTGGCTATCCATATGGCTAGAATTCATTCTCATGTTACTCACTTACACATGGTAATTTGATTTGATATGTATTCTGAAAATTTGATTAACTGCATGACCTGCTGTACGTTTCTCCTATCTATCTGCACACTCCTCTTGGTGTAATCATGAGCACTCTGATCTTACTGACTCACCTGCACTTTTCGTACACGTATCCCCTCACTGTAAATAAAATGGGGTAGTTATGTTGTATGTATCTATAGATATCTACTTGATTACATTGTATGCATTTCATGTGTCATCATTTTCATACATCTTGGTTCATGCATTTCACATGAAAACTAAAAATCTAAAAATTTGAAAATCAAAGCCAATCATCTGATGTGTCAATGTCAAAGGGGGAGCTTTGCATGTGATCTTATCTGCTTAAGTCCTAGGGACTTGCGTGAGTCAATACCTTACTATGAGTGTTTGAGTGCTTGTTTGCTTGCTCATTCTTGTTCATGCCATACACTATTTCCAATTGATGCAACTTGTGAGCATTTGCATACTTGGTTGTTTCTCTTGTCCCCCATTTTTGATAATGTCAAAGGGGGAGAGAAAGTTGGATGGCCTGGATAGCCACAATATATTATCATCATCAAAAAGGGGGAGATTAATTGGCTCGTGCACTCCCTCTCTATCTCTGATCATGGTTTTGATGATTACAATATATTATGTTCGTTTGATGCTGCTTCTTGTACTCACATATTGCAATCTTACCTTGCAGGTTGCTCAACTAAATTGAGAAGCACTATAGTGGAATGGTTGAGTCCTTATAGATTTGAAATTGATTGCATGGCTTTGTGTTGTGTAAATGCATAACAAATTCATTCCCATGAGGAGTTGAAGACTTCCTCTGGTTCTTGCATATCGTGAATGTATAAATAATGGTTCCTTGTCATTCTGATCATATGGCTTCAATGCTATGAAATGGTTTGTGGGTGAATTGGGTTGAAGTTGGGATCTTCAGATTCGTTGGTTTAATATTAACTTGCTTATGAGTTCATTCCCAGAAAGTGCAGGTTAATATTACTCCAAGGTAAGAATTTATATTGGAATCCATGGTGATACTCTTCTAACCTTGAGTTGGGTACGTAAATGGGTTCTCAAGTGCTTTAGATGGCCAAGCAAATCTATCATGGTGTTTTAGAAGTGACTTCTAACCATGTTACTTAACTTGGCTAAATCTTGTTTAAAAGGACTGGATTTCATATTCTTGAACAAAGCATTCAACACATGTGTGGCTTGCTTGCAATGTGACTAAAAATTGGTTTGAGTGGATTGTTACCTAACTCCAAATTAGTTGCATCATGCAATGGTGACTGATGCTTGGAACTCTTTCACAAGTACTTATGGTTCTATCAGAGAAGGTGAAATGAAATGGGTTGATTTGTGAGATTAACATTGAACCAAAAATAATTTTCTCTTTATGTTTTGCAGGTTGGAAGAACTCCCCACAACCTTCTTTCATCATCCCAAAACTCACGGTGAAGTTGGAGCTTTCATTTTTAGCTTAATGGGTCTCTGCGCTTTTTGTGGGTACAAGTGTCGACACCAGGCGTCGACACCTGCATCCAGAACTCATTTTCAGAAGCTAAGCCCAGGAGGTGTCGACACTAGGTGTCGACACCTACTTGAACCTGGTTCTGGCAGTAAGCCAGAACACCAGGTGTCGACACCTGGTGTCGACACCTAGTGTCCAGATCTCCTGTTTTGGGTTTTTGTGTACTGGAATGCACAAGGTGTCGACACCTATGCAGAGCCGTGAAAGATGACTTTCATGTCCTTGCTTCGAAAGTCCAACCAATCCATTCCAACTGCCCTAAATCTCTCCCTAATTCATGGATCTGGTCCCTGCAGTGTTCCTTGACCATTCTAAATATATAAAACCATCTCTTGGGTCGCAAACCCTAATCAAGTGTTGAAATCTGAAATATTTTCTGTGGTTCTAACTCTTGTGTGTGCAGGGTCGCAGTAGTTGCTCCAAGGGCTTCTTCCATGTGGTTCTGAGCTTGTATGTGAAGGGAAGGAGGTTTCAAGTCACCAAACCACCGTCTACTGGAAGCTACGTGGAAAATCAAGATACAAGCATCGTCCATGCAAGAATCGATGATCTTTCTACAAGAACGGTTTCTCATCCTGCAGAAGCATTTCATTGAAAATCTGAGGGAGTTATCTTGATCTTTCACTTCTGTGTCTTTTGTTTGAGATTACAGAAGGTTTTGAATGTTTACTTAAGAGGTGCAATATATATACACATGTTCTTTTGTCCATCTATTTACTGCCCTCTTATTAGTGCTGCGTTTTTCATCCTAAGCAACAAGATGAGCTAATGCTTTCCATTCTCTTGCAGAAGAAGAAGGAGGAGTGCGGCCACAAGGTTTAGAGGAGAGGGGTTTATGAGGCTAATCATTTTTCTGATGTATGAAGGTTTGATTGGAGCTAGGATTTGAAGGAAAAGAGGATCGGCTCGAGGAGAGGAAGAAGATGATGTCTAAATCATGATCATCCATCAACGAGCCAAGGAGAATCAGATATTGTTGAAGAAGGGGGGGCCTTTTACTTGATGCATCTTTCTAGTTTTCATCTATAGAATTTGTTTGGGGGGTCATAGCATATATTTATCTTTGATTCATATACATTTGAGAGAATACTTTGTGTGGGTGTTCAGAGATAGGGGTCTCCGAGTGTGTGTGTTGTCATATGTGTGTTGATTTGTGCGGAGTATATCCGCGTGTGTGGTTGGGAGTTTTCTCTCTTGTAGTTGTGTAGGCATTGTCCTACGTGTGTGTGGACGGAGTTGTGTCTCCATGTGAGGTTTTTAGTGCGGGGTGTGTTCCCCAGCGGTGTGTGTGTGTGTGTGTGTGTGTGTGTGTGTGTGTGTGTGTGTGTGTGTGTGTGTGTGTGTGTGTGTGTGTGTGTGTGTGTGTGTGTGTGTGTGTGTGTGTGTGTGTGCGTGCGTTCTGTTGTGGCAGCAATTTGAGGCAAGGCCTCGTGTGTGGTTTGCTGCGGAAGCAGCATGTGTGGTGTTGGGGTTCGTCCCCGTGTTGCTACTTTTTGTAGCGTGTAGTGAAGCCTCGCCGGTTTGGTGAGGGGTGGACGTAGGGAGCCCGTCGTGGTCCCGAACCACCTTAAAAATCCCTGTGTCTTGTGGTTTGTTCCTTGTGATTGTGTGTTTCAGTATCCTTTCTGTTATGCAATCATGTGAGCTCGGTGAGATTGAGTGAATTAAGTTTAAACCTGTTTAGATTAAATTCCTCAATATGATCAATCTTGTAAATTCTGCTGTGTGCTAATTTGTGTTTTTAATTGGACATAGTTTTTAGTAGAAGGATATATTCACCCCCCCTCTAGATCCGTATTCTTGCACTACGGGACCCAACAGCATGCAAGCACACTTAGGAGGATGCAACATGCAAAACATACCTCGAAACATGCACACACAAAATCTTATATCTTTTGCAGTCATGTGTGCAACATACAAGTTTCATTCTATGCTTGACATGCAATATGCAGACATGGCCTTGTTTGAATGCAAATTACAATCTGTACCTGAAATGCCGTATGGATGAATGTCATTTCACAAGAACAAGGTACAAGAATTTTATTACTATCTCCCTTAATGAATAAATGGGCAAAATATAAATGGGAGAAGAAGCATAGGTTCGAATCATGCTTAACCAATTTTAGAAGTCCCTTTTTGAACTGGGTTGAACAATATGCATAGTCTTACACATTTCCTGCTGCCTCCTCCTTTAACTAGGTGGGTCATTGATTTCAGAACTGAGCAGGAGCTGAGTTAAGAAACAAGAACCAGTCATAATGAAACCTCAACAAAATGTTGATTTTTTAGCATGAGCTTCATTCAAAAATAGAATATTCACATATTCATATTCAAGCATAATTTATCATGCATTTACTCATCAATTGACCTTTACAAGAAATTGTAGTCTCTCCCAAGATCAAAAATATGGAGGACAGTGCATGACGTTTGTCTAACCAGGATGTGACATGAGAGTCAGTATTAGACAAATAAAGAATGATTAGAACTAAAGGCAATTCTGGCTTCTTCATATAAATAGGTTTATCAATCAATGAACATTGAGGGTTTACCAACATCAAAATCAATCATGATACATTACAGATTGATTGGCAATAAGCACATTTTTAAATCTCAAGATAAAGTTATTTCCCTCATGAGCCAGACATTTAATTTTACTGAGATCCGGTACTTAGCAGAGAACTTAGATCCGAAGATCACCTCACGCATAGTGAGATCTCCAAGCAGACTTAGTCTGCCTTTCTGCTGATCACTATTTGATATACCAGATCATCAGATCCTTTTCAAGTCATAGTCTATCAAATAAATTTTAAATTAAAGCAGAATGTAAATCTCAATTTAATCAAGATAAACTATGAACAAGAGAATTCTCAAATGTAGACATAATTGAAGAGAGCTGAAAAATCAAACTATGTGAAAGGCACATATCATAGTTTATCAAGCAAAGAATTTATTATCACACTGTGCCTTGAGCAACTCAAAAAGGTATTAACACTGCACAATTTGCCAAAACAGATGGCGTACTTAAAATAGATAAAGAAATTCATTGAAAACTATTCGCCAACAAAAATCAAAACAGGTTGTCCTAGGATCACCTCTAAAGATCGTTGGATCTTAGGTACACAGAGCTTAGCTCTGATACCACTTGTTGGGTCCCTTGCTTGGGTGCAACTAGATCTAGAGGGGGGGGTGAGTGGATCCTTTAAAAAATATGCCCTCTTAAAACTTATTTGACCAGGTAAGCTTCTTGTTTGAGCACATAGCGGATATAACAATATAGAAGATGATACAAACTAGGAGCCATTAAAAGCTATGGACCTGAATTTTCAAGGTCTTAGAAGACACATGTAGTAGAATGATCACAAGCACCTAAGATCTACATGCGGAGATTCCAATTAACAGAGTGCTTTCTTAGGTGTGAGTGTGACCCTTTGTTCAAATAGCAAGAATGCTGGTAAACGGTGAATGGCTCACAATATGTGCAGTGTTCGGACATAACAGAAATGCAGAAATAGAACCTATAAGTCCCTGTGAAATGGAGATAGAAGAAATGGAAGCAATCACACAAGGACACACCACTACACCAGAGGATTTTTAAGGTGGTTCAGTCTGCAAACCTGCAGACCTACATCCACCCCTCACCAAACCCGGTGAGGCTTTACCACATGTTCCAAATGCAGCACCACACGGGGATGGCGCCCCACATACACACACACGAGGAGAAAGCTCCTCACGGGGATGAACCCCCCCCCCCACACAAATAAGGAAAAGAAATGTGCTGCAATTGCAGCAAAAACACGGGGAGAACTCACACTGCTGTACACTAGCCAACACTACAAGGAAAATAAGTTTTTCCGACATCCATATTCCGTTGCAAATCCATCGGAAATACGTTGGAAAGTGCATTTTCGACGGATTTGTGACGTATTTCCGACGAAATATGGACGTCGACACAATTAGGTCGCTAATTTCCGATGTAATACATTTGCGTCGCAAATTCATCAGTAATTACCGATGAAAAGAAACTGTCAAATTTTTCATCGGTATTTATGTAGGTAATTAATAATAAAAAAATTAATTAATATTTGTGACGATACATAATAATGTTTCAAATACGTTTAAACTTTTCGACGTATTTGCGACTAAAACCCATTCCGTTAGAAAATTATAGTCAAAATTACCAACTTATTTGCGACATAAAAAGTATTTCTTCGGAAACCTGTGGGTTAAATTATATCTGATGAAAGTTAATTTGGTCGAAAATACGTCGTTAATTTACGACGTATTTGAGATGGATAATTTAGACATCGGAAACCTGTGGGTCAAATTAGTTCCGACGAAGCATTAGTTGGTCGAAAATACATCGGAACATTTTGACGTATTTGAGACTGATAATTTAGACGTTGGAAATCTGTGGGTCAAATTAGTTCTGACGAAGCGTTAGTTGGTCGAAAAGACGTCGAAACATTTCGACGTATGTGAGACGGATAATTTATACGTCGGAAACCTGTGGGTCAAATTAGTTCCGGTGAAGCGTTAGTTGGTCGAAAATACGTCGGAAAGTTTCAACTTATTTGCGACGAATAATTTAGACGTCGGAAACCTGTGGTTCAAATTAGTTCCGACGAAGCGTTCGTTGGTCAAAAATACGTCAAAATTCCGTCGAAAACTTTCTCCACATTTTTTATATATTTTTTCAAATTTTAAAAACATATTTAAAGCTACAATTATATACTAAACAATGTACACAACTCAACAAAAAACATGCAATAAACAGGTTATACAACACACAATAGGATAAAATCCATCGAACATTACAATAAAGAACGTCCACAACACATAACTCAATGAATAAAAAAAGTTACAGTTACACTAATTCAAGTGTGTCGTTTTTTCATTATATCATTAAAAAAATCAAGAGATATCCACTGCATTATCCTCATTCGTCCTTCGTAGCATCTCCACCATCACCAGCTGTAGGAGGATCCTACATTACAAAAAATTAATATTAAATAGATTTAAATAAAAATAATTAATAATAAATCTAATTAAATATCTTTTTGAATTTCTAAATTCGAAAGTAGATAACATGAAGATGATTTCTTTGACTCTCAAAGCTGAATTCTTTGAACTAAGTAATAATGTTATAACTCTAAAGTGTACGAAATTAAAAGTTAAATTAAATACTCACATGAGAGGGCTGTGCTATGCTTGAGGGTGCTACCTGAGTCAAAATCCCCGCCTGGGAGAGGAGGGTAGCAACCGCCCGAGTAATGCGTTCCTCGATGCACAGCACAACCCTTCTTTTGATGAACTGTACAAGACCGACCTCGATGCGTTCCTCGTAGCAAATAAATTGCGGTACGAGACCGTACCACCCCTCTTCTTTTCCTGTTATACATGTTATAGAGAATAAATAAGGACATAAAAGAAATAAAATATAATAAAATTAACATTATTACTTACAAATCTCTCCTTCTAGGTCGCGAAGGAAACAGATGCAGAAGTATGGAGTTGCACGTCTAGATGTAACACACGTGCGGCTTTGACTTTTGTGGATTTGGCCATCCAATTAGGCTCGACCCATCTATCACAGAGGTCCTCCCAGTGCTGCCTCCTCATCCATGTGGGGCCGTGTGCCTTCCAAAGGCCACGGTCCTCTCTCGCCATGGTTAGAGCCTTGGCACGGTCCCGACAGCTATGTAATTGATGCTTATAATTTACAGTTGCTATGGCCTCCCATGCACGTCGAGCTCGTCCGGCGTCAGCTCGCCTCACAAATTGATATCCTTGCTATCAAGAATTCAAACTTTATAAGTTAGTTAATTGAAATTGCGGAGTTGGGAAATATGTAATTTAAAAGATTAAATTGTATACCAGGAACTCGTCATACAATCGATAGCGGATATCTTGAGGAAACTGTCGAAATGACTTATATGGGTCAGTCACATGTCGCTCAATAATGTTAGTAATAAAACGAGAAGCGTCACTCGGCTCTACTTTATCCCTGCAATTACAAATGTTAAAATGATAGCCAACAATTATATTGTTGATGGATAGATAACGAACATAATTCATGAGTTTAAATATTTACCCATAGACCCAACATGGCTTGCGTCCCTCTTGCAACACCACCTTCTCGCCCTCGTGATGGCTAACAACATCATCTGTCGGTTGTGTGCCCGGGTGGGCGGACGAGCCAACTATCGCAGGTGGTGTGCCCGACGTAGCTGTTACAAGTAAAATAGAAGAAGTTAATCAGAATTTAGCTCATTATTAAAAAAAAAAATTATTCAACAAGTAAACATATAGAATTTTCATCATTTAACTAAGAATTTAAATAAACATAGTAGTAGAATGTGATATAAGTGGTGTACTCTGTAGACCTGATGTAGAGGCACTCGAACCTGTAAACATAAGATATTGTGAGCAAAATAAAGTGCATATTCACTACTCATTTATCTAAGAATTTAAATAAACATACCCGCAGCAAGTGGTGGGGCGCTGCACTCTATGTACCTAGTGCGGAGACATAAAATATCGTGAGCAAAATAAAGTGCATATTCACTACTCATTTATCCAAGTGATGTGCAGAAGGATAGGATATAGAGGGGGGTGAATATATCCCCTGATTAAAAACGGTGCCCAAATAAAAATAACAAATCTGGCGCTACCCAATCTTAAAACAGATTGAATAATATATATGTTGACAAGAGTTTGCATAGAACATACATCGAACACTTAAGCACTCAACGCACACTAGACGGAAATGAAATGAAAGTTAAGTAGCACTCTTGCTGATAGATCTAACGACAATATAAGAGTAAATCTTTGCACAGAACAAATGTCAAACAGCAAGCACTCAATACCCATAAAAGGAAAGTGAGATAAACATCATGCGGCTCTTCTGCTGAACAGATCTGAAAGCGATATAAAAGAAAAGCTTCAACTGGAACCTATATCAAACATTTAACAGATCGAAGGCAAAACAACCCTGAATGCTACCTGTGAAGGGGGATAGATGAAAAGGATAGCACACACAAAACCAAACCAACAACACAAGAGATTTTTTAGGTGGTTCGGCCAAACACCCAGTCTGCCTACATCCACCCTTCACAAGACTAGTAAGGATTACGCTGACTAACAGCTCGAACTGTTGAGCCTCACAGCTTGCTACACAGTTGAGCCTCACAGCTTACTATCAGCTGAGCCTTACAGCTTTGCTTAACCAGAGGAACAAACCCTCTTACAGCTGATGAAAATTTAGCTTGCTCTGTTGACTAACAGCTTGATGGAAGAAATAAAAGAAAACAAGAAAAACTAAAACGAAAGCAATAGATGAAAACATGAAAGATGTAGCTTCAGATGAGCATAGTGATCTGGATTTGATCCAAAGACCAACTGTCAAACAAGTGAACAACACACTCTGGCTGCTTCTCTTTTGTTCACCCTCTATCTCTCCCTCTTTGATTTTTTCTTCACAGACAGCACTCTATTTCTCTTCTCACAGCTCTCTCTTTTCTTCTTCTTCTTCTTCTTTTTGTAGCCTCTCTACCTCTCTTTTTTTCTTTTCTTGGAAGCCCTCACAGAAACTCTATTCTCTTCATCTCTCGTGCAGGACCTTTTCTTCTTCACCAAGCAGCCGCTTCTTCTTTGAAAGAAGACCCATTTATAGAACATAGTACCGTAAAAGGTTTTGGATAAAATATCTGATTCTCCTATTTTTCCATTGGCCCACCTGGAAAGGAGGGAATAATCTTCTGCCATGAAAAGGTCCCATGTAACTTCGGATCACGTGCCATATGATTTGCCTTTTCAACCTTGGGGCATGTGACAGTCGAAGGTGCGAAGAAATCCCACGTGTTGCGCACGTATCTGACCCTTTTCAGCACTGGCAAGCTATTTATTACTCTTATCGGGTATTTTATACCCTTAACCAACTATTTGTCTGCCTTAGGGAGCTATTTGTCACCCTTAGCTTCCCTTTAGCCATCGCCACAGCTCCTTTCTCTCCCTTGCTGACTTGCTGCGTCGACGCCACAGCTTCATGCGTCGACTCTACCTTCTTTCTTTCCACGCATTTACCCTTGCTACCCATTTGTCAACCTAACACAACTATTTGTCTGCCTTGTCCAGTCATTTGTCTCCACTATCCATACTGAGCCGTCGCCCTTGCTGCTTTCTTCTTTAGCTTTAGCCGACACCAAAAGCCCTTTGTCACCCTTGTTCCTCTATTTTTCAGTTTGACTATGGAGCTTGATCGCGTTGACCGCGACTAATGTTGACTTTGAATTGGGTCAACATTGACTCAAGCCAAACATGAAAATAACGTTGGCTGGAGCCAGTTGACTTTGACCAATTCAAACTTTGACCGGTCTATATTGACTTGAATGAACCCTTCGATTGTTCTTCTGGCTTCTTCGAGGGCTTCAGGGATCACTGTAGAACACTGTAGCTCATTGTCTTCTAGTGATTTACTGTTGATTGCATGGCTTGTAGTGAACCCTTCTCTCTCTGCTCCATTTCCCTTCTTTCTTCATTTGATAACTCTTCTCGGGATATTAATCACAGATAACATTTATTTTTCTCCCTTGAAGACCCATTTGTCACCATTGTTAACCCAGAAGCCGTCACCCTGTCTCATCTAACATAGCCTTCAGAGCCGTCACTAATGTCTCCGTTGAGACCTATTTTTCACCCTTAAGAGGGTATATGTCACCCATAGCAGTCTATTTGTCAGCCTTATGTGTGCATTTGTCGACCTTAGCTTCTTCTGCTAGCAGGTAAACACAAGTGGACTTCCCCTTCATGCAGCTTCAACACTTCAAACAAATTCAGCACTACAACCTATTTTTCACCTGTAGAGAGTTATTTGTCAGCCTTACTGTTGACACCAGTTTCATGCCGATAAGTTGAGTCGTTTTTCTTACTCCCTTTTGTTGATGCCTCGAGTTGCCCGTCGCTCGTTGGGGCTGTTTCAGGCATGTTTTGGGCCAATTTATGGGTTGCCTCCCTCCTTGGTTAAGTCCAGGTCGATTCAGGGCTTATTGGGCCGTGGTTTTGGACTTTTTGCATTGAGTTTCAACGTCCACATGCATGTACGGTTCATCCCTGGTCGTGCAACTCATGTGCGGTTTAATAAGGACCGTCCATATATTTTGGGGTATTTTGGGTGATTTTCTGAATTACCACCGACAGGCATTTATACGGTCCTGATATGGCCGTTCAAACCCAATGAATGGACGACATCTCACCGCTCATCTCTCAGAGTCCTGCGCTTTGAGGTTTGTTCAGATAATTATCCAATTATCCAATTATCACCGATAGGTATGGAACGGTTGATCAATGGCCGCTCTACTGAGGAACGGTCTCCTAGGAACCGTTCATCTGTGAGGGTCTAACGGCGGACGTTTCGGTCAGTTCGAGCGATAATTGGGTTGATTTTCTGATTATCTGAATTTCCACCGACGGGCTTGGACGGTCAAAAGTAAACCGCTCATTTGTTGAGCGGTCTATCGTAAGACCGTTCATCCCATCGGTTGCTGAATTTCAACAGATTTTAATCCTTTTATCGATGGTTTTATCCCCAACTTCTTTTGTCAATATCTCCGTGGATAATTAACCATTTTAGTTGCCGTTTCAACTGGACGAGAGATAATGATATTACCTATGATTTATCTTTAATAATCTTGTCCCGAAAATGGCTCTAAACCCTGATTTCGGGGCTGGTTTTCTAGGCTCTATAAATAGACCCTAATGGCCGGACTTTAAAATGGGGGGGAGATTTTGGTCGACGGCGAAGCCCTGCCACATTCTTGAGCAACCTAGCACCAAGGAGGGAGGCTTTCTACATCCATACAAGCCTCCGATTCAGGGAGTAGTTCGATTTTTGAGTCTTTTCGTTTCATAGCTTTCAACACTTTCTTTTCATTGCATGCATCACTTCCTCCTTATATCCCCCCTTTCTTTCTCATTTCCATGCACACCTCCACCCACGTTTTTGTCACCCTAGGGGTTTAAAACCCCCCAGGTATCCTCCTTTCCATTTGTTAATGTTCACCTTTTGCTATTTTGACATTTACTACATTGTCCAGTTCTAATTTAGGTTTTCTTTGTGTGTTTCTTACGTTGTTTTGCAGGTCAGCAATCATCAGCACGAGGCCCATCCCCTCTGGCCGACCGGAGTGGGTGGAGGTTGGACCCCTTGCAACTTACTACGTGGTAGACTTGTGCGGTTTAATTGAAGCCGTTCAATCGTACGTGCGGTTCGGATAGGGCCGTTCGTCCTGTTAGTGCGGTCAACAGGAAGCCGTTCGTCATCCAGCAGTAGTTCCTCCCGCACCTTCTGCAGTGCACTCAGGTGGTCTATAGTAAGACCGTGCATCGTGTAGGCGGTTCTTCAGGAACCATTCATCTCCCCAGCGCTGCAACTTAGGCGAGTACCCCCTCCCTTTCCAAGGTACGGCGTGTTCATCACGTACGGCACCCTAGTGGCGATCACGGTCATTTGTTTTCTATTCTTCTCTGATTGTTTTTCATTTGTTCATTGCATATTGGTCTATTCATAATGCATTGATCTTTAGTAGAGGAGAAAAATATATCTACACCCCTCTTTTGTGGCGATCACGGTGGGACACCTAGTGCCCATCGTGTTAGTGGCTTGCTGAGCCCCCTTCTGCATTGTTAGGTCCGTGTTTTGGGAGTGATTTCAGGTTTGCCGCTAGTTTCTGTTCCTGGATGTTGAGCGGTTCGTGCATAGCCGTTCAAGGCTTGGGCAGCTATCAGGGCATTGTCCTTCTCTCTGATAGGGTCTTGACCCCTACGACTCTACTGCAATAGGCGGTCTGTCTCGGACCGTTCAAGTTGTGTGCGGTCACCCTTTGGCCGTTTATCCTCTTGGCACAGGTGCGTCTCTGTCTCGTCTCTATCTATTCTGGCTGCCGTTATATGGTCTTTGCATATTCGTTCTATATGTTGTGCGGGTTACTGTAGACCGTACATCCAGGTTTCATTCCAGTAGTTTCTTATCATCTATTTCACTTTGATACTGCGTCGTGGCTTGAACGGTCCATCCAAGACCGTCTAGCTTGTTGTGCGGTCTCCCACAGACCGTTCTTCTGATGTCGCAGTGCACCCGAGGTTGCTTTGCTTGCCATACTTATATTGTTTTTGTTCTCCTTGGTGCTGCCTATTGATCTCCCCCTCGTTATATGTTGTTGTGCATACTTGTTCTCATCTTTGCATGTTTATTTTGATCATTGGTTGCTAGTTTATTAGGCTAGACCTTGCATGCACTCCGGTGCACATAGGATCATACACTCCATAGTAGTTGCATTCCGACCGAGGTTGGGTTTCCTCTCCTCTCCATATTCCTTGGAGCCGACTAGGGGACCTTGCCGAAGACCTCTGTAAGCCCCCGTGAGCCGTGGATTCCCACACGGACGCCGGGCAGGTTGTACCGTATCACCCACAGTCTAGGGTCTGCATTCATGAGAGAGAGAGTCCTTTAGAGTCAGCCAATTTTCCATTCTTACCCTGTTTAGGTACCTTGTGGTCGAGTGAATTCACATTTTAATTAATCCACTAAGGTCTTAGAAGAGAACTTATAAAAAAAATCTTCACGCATCATTTGTAATTTGTTTGGGTAATTGGTTGATTCTTTTCTCATCTCTCTCCTCCATTGTATGTTGCACAGTGTCATCATTTGCATCTTTTTGACAGATTAGGCTCATTAGGTCTAGTTCATCTTCGTGTGTCTCCATTTAGCTACATTTGTCCTGCGTTCATTTCCCTCCTTGTATTCATTTGAAATTCACTATATAAAGTCTCCATTCTCCCCCATGGAGCATTTTTCCCCTGTACCTTATTCCTTTACTTCTCCCTCTTCTTATCCCCACGTGGATTCCTCTTCCCATGCGGGCCCATCTCCTTATTCCTCCATTGGACCCTATTCTGTTAACGGGCCTTCTTATCCCACCCGTGCTACTGCTAGCCCAATTAATTCTCATTCCTACATACACGATTCTTCCAGGCCCATGCATTCCTCCATTCTCGGAACGGGCTTTCCTTCTTCTCAGGCTGGATCCCCTTATTCGGCCCATCCTCATTATCCTGGTCTAAATTCATCATCTCTTGCTCGGGCTGGCCCATATCCTTCTCGGACTCTTCCTACTGAGGAGATGTTCGCTCAGGCCCAACGCCAGCTTGATGAATTGCAACGCCGAATCAATCCTCAAACTTCTTTGGATATTCCATTTGCATTTCAAGGTCTTGAGCTTCCACCACGTTCACAGATTCTGTCTTATCGTCGCTATGGTGGAATTGGTGACCCCTACGTCCATTTGAAGGATTTCTTGCATGAGTTAGCCCAATTCCAGCATGATCAACACTTGATGGCCTATTTGTTTGGCCTATCTTTAGAGGGCCCGACCAAGGATTGGTTCTTCACGTTACCGCAAGAGCAGATGATGAATTTTCAAGCCGTCCAAGCAAGATTTATTCAGCAGTACCAGGACCGGATTGGGCCAAGATGTTCTATGGTTGATCTGGCCCAAGAGAAGATGAAGCCTGATGAGAAATTCTTGACCTTTGCCGACCGCTGGCGTCGCCTAGCCACGCAAGTCCCGGGGCATATTCCAGAGGGCGAGCAGATCAAGATGGTTATTTCCAATGCAACGCTCGAGCTCAGATGCATCTTAGCCCTGAATGATATCACTTCATGGCAGCAACTCTACAGCCGAGCCCGCTTCATCAGCCAACAACTCCTAGTTTCCCTTGACCCCGAATTTCCTCTACCTTCTATGCCCGCATACGCCGCCCATCCGTCATCCACCTCATATCCCCCCATGAGTCAACCTTCCACTCCCACACACCCCTATACCTCCATGCACTCCACCGCATATCAGCCTTCCACGAGTCAGCCCTCCGCTGTTTTATTTCCCCACACCTCTCCACTTTCAGTCAAGGAAACGTCACACCCTCAGCGGGTGGATGATGTCCATTACATTCCCACTCCCTCCACGCCTCCATCTCTTTCACTTATTAGCCCTCCGCCTTCACCTACGCAATTCCCCTTACCTACGCAACCTCCGCTACCATCCCCACTACCTTCCCATACCCCTTGGCATCTACCTTGCCCGAAGCGAGCTTCTCACTCTTCATTGCCGGAATCTCTTATAGACGTTTTCAGGGCTTTGATGGCCACCCATGTGTTGCAGCTCCCTCCGGATGTGCCTTGCCAACCCGCAGTCAGGAATTTGCTCCAGTTCTGTGAATTCCACCGTCAGTAGGGGCATTTGATTGAGGACTGTCCCGAGTTCCGGGAGTTTATTTACAGCTTGGAAGACAAGAGGATGATTGATTGGGTTGTCATACGCCAAGTTATTTTGGATCTCAGCAGCAAGCCGCAGCAGCAGCAAGCCGTGCCGCCTAGGCAACCGTCTCCACTTCAAGACCAGGGGCACCCTGGTGTTTCTTCAGTTAATAAGATACCTGCTCCGTTACCTACTTATTCCTCCATCCCATCTCCTCCACAACCTTTACCTACCCCAGCCTCCGCTCGGGCAACCTCTCTTTCACCCTCCGTTTCCACCACCACACCTATCCCCAATGCTTCTCGACGAGTCGTGAAGATACGTCGATGAGCTCAACCACCTGCCTCTTCCCCCACTACGCCACTACCTTCCTCTCCTCCTTCTTCCCCACCCCTACCTTCACCTCCATCCCCTTCACCTTCACCGTCTTCATCAACCACATCACTCCCTTTGCCACCCTCATCACCTTTGCCACCGCCGCCACCACTTCCTTCACTCCCCCTTTCGCCATCATCCTCTGAGCCCGAGCCCAAACCCACACCTCCACTTTTGCCTTTACCTCCACCCATGCCCATCATCGTCATTATTCCCCCACCACTTACACCATTGCCACCCGCGCCCTTCAAACCTCTTCCTTCTAACCTCCCTCTACCACTTCCCACTTCGCGGAGCAGGTACTCGCTACCTTTGGTGCCCCTCGGGTCTAGTCCCCAGGAAGGAAAAGTGCCGAGCCAGGTTTTGACTATGCATTACAAGCTTCAAGATCGCATTTGCCGCATGCCGGTCCGAGTCCTAGTTTCTGGCTGTTATAGGGACAGTGAGCCTGCATTTGCTATGAAGACGGTTGCTGAGAAGAGTTCCTTAGCACTGGTGCCAGTTCCTTCTAAAGCGAGGCCAGTGGCAATCTCTTTGCTCGCCGGAGACTTCATGATTGATGTTATTATCACCCCTCGCTTGATTGCTATTCAGTTCACTGGCCCAGAAGAGTTTTCCGCCAGGATGGTGCTAACCCACACGGCCGCCAAAGGTTTAATGAGTTCAGCACTCAAGGGGCAATTGGCCGTGTCTTCCACACCTTCCAAGGACATTCTGCACATCTTATGCAATCTTCCTCGGTTTATTGGTGAATCGGCCATGTCAATGTCGCGCATTACTCTCCCTCAGTTTTGTCCTACTCTTCTGGTAAGGGAGTTATGCTTCATGCCCGATTGCCGAGAGGAGTTACCGAATCTTATGCTTCTAGTGCCGAATGATAAAACTCCACTATTTTCTGATGCTCATCCCAAGGAGTTGACTACTCTGGAATGTCCCTCTATGGTTAGCACCGCACAGCTAGGGGCAACCGCCTCGATAAAGCTGCATGTTCATGACCGGGCCAGGTCGTCTGCCAGGTGGACCCGTTATCTGAGAAAGTATTGCAGATTAAGAATCTCGAAGGTCAGAGTCTACGCCAGGCGGAGTTGTTTCAAGAAGATTTCTGCTAAGAAGAGGCGACGGCATAAGTTCAAGGGCCGTCAGTTGCGCACTTGGGGGTCCCCTTCCTCCTCTCCTTCTTCCATCCATTCATCTTTTCTGCTGCTCAGTTCCTATCCTTGGGTGGTGTACCTTCTGCCACCTGACCATATTTCTACCATCTTTCCCTATTCTCACCATCCTAGGCATCGGCCTATGTCCTCCTCTTCCCCTGACCTAGGGGCATCTTCTAGTTTTTCTCTCCGGATACGCCTGAATGTCACTTCTCATCTCTTTCCCCCGACCCTATTGGGGATTCCTTATGCTCCTTCCCCGACTTTGTCGGGTGGTTTCCATTTCTTTTCCCTGACCTTTTCGGGTGTTCATGCATATCCTTCCCCGCCTCTGGCAGGTGATCGTTATTCCTTTTCTCCGACCACGTCGGATGATCACCCCTCTTCTCCCTTATCTTCGCAACTATCCTTGCGTCGTCTTTCTGTTTTCTCCCCCTCGCCGTTTCGGGGTTCTTACCCTTTTTCTTGATGTTTTCGAGGCTTTAGTCCGCCTTGATCTCAGCTAATCTGATTTATTATGTATCTGGTTCCTTGTTATTAGGGCCTCAGTGCCTTAACGAGGGAGTTCTAGCCCTCGTCTCTCTTCCTTTTTGTCCCTTCTTCGTCCAATATGATGTCTGCCACTCCTCTGTGTCGAGGAATCCAATCATTTGCTCTCATTTCATCCTTTATCCTGACAAGCAGTGAATACAAAGCTACTCGCGCTCCTCAAAGCTCGATGATCGAGATCGCTTTAGGATGCTGGTTTCCACGCCATGGATTTACAAAGGTATCTTTATTTTGAGCAAAGAAACATGCTTTCATTTCCATTATTTCTATTGATTCTGCACATGGTTCTAATGCTATTCCTCAACATGGTTAAGTGACTTTTAGAAATTTGCTTAGTTCATTTAAAATGAGTTCGCTTCTGCAGCATCCTTAGGCCAGTGATAGCTCCGCGCTGGGAGTCTAGTTCTTTCCCCAATCGTTGAGGGTGACCTTTGAGTATGGATTTTTCACACACTTCACGGCAAGCCATAGCCGATCTCTCTGAGCAACATCGTTGCTGCTTTGGCCATACTTTGGGTATGCACGAAGGCCTTTTCTCTTCTCTTCTCGGCCAAGTGTAGGGGCAAGAGATTGATGGATAAGATGACCAACCTAGGCGCTCCCTAATACGAGAGAGGTCTCAAATAGGGGCAGTCTTGACACCTCAAAAAAGTGAGCTTTCATGCTATATCTAGCCAATAAGGGCTGTCAAATGAAAATCATATATGAAAATCAAAAGAAAATTACGAATCAAAGGCATGGCAAGAGTGGCAGTACAGTTCCCCGCGGGACGTCATGAGCCCGGTCACATGCGTGCCTTATAAATATGGGTCTAAAAATCAAAGACGTAAAGCCACAGCGCAACAGACCTACTCTTTGAGGGGTAGTGCCCTGGAAGGAATTCGAGCCTTGATATCTTCCATCATGCACGAAGCTTGTCTCCAACTTTTCTTCTATTTCTCCCTCTTAGGTTGGGTTGTATCCCGGGTATGGCCTTAGTAGGGGCACCGTTCTTCGGAAGTAGTTGGTTGTGGTAACCCACCCTCACATGCACGTCCTGCTTAAGGGAAGCCTTTAACGAAAGGGGTAGGAACGACGATCCCTGGCCAGTAGTTCGAGCCTGTCTTTGGGTGCTGCAGATTGCTATTGTCAAAAATCTAAAAAATGAGATATTGTCAAAAATCCAAAAAAATGAGATATTGTCAAAAATCCAAAGAAATGAGATATTGTCAAAAATCCAAAAAAATGAATGATGAAATATTTTCAAAATCCAAAAAAAATCAAGAAAATTGAAAAATCTAAAAATATTTATCCTTTTGTTCCTTTCTATCTATTTGTTTTGAGAACAGATACGTAATATGTTTGCTAAGTGTGCAGGTTGCAGGTACTCAAGCATTCCTTGCTATATCTTTTTGCTCTGCCTCCTATCCACATCTTTGATCTGTTCTCTCCTTCAATCATATCTCTCGATCTGTTTTGAAGCTCATGTCCTTCTCAGCTTTTTTTTTTTTTGCAATGGTCATATCTTTATGAGAGGGTTTTGCCTCACGATTATGAACCTGGCGGTTCTGCTTCATTCTGATCTTGGGTTTCGATTGAAGATCATGTTTTGTCATGTCTGTTGTCCCGCCGTTGTCCTTGTCTCGTGACTATGTCCCACCGTGTTATCCCACGCTTGTTGCTTTGTTCCTCACCACATGTAGCTGGTTGTCTTGCACATGTTGATGGTCGTCCTTCCATGTTCTATGTGTTGTCCCAACCATGTGGTCCATCATGTTCTTGTCCCAACCGTGTGTTGTCCCGCCGCATTGTTGTCTTGTCCCCCATGTTCATGCATACGTATTGTCTGTTCATGACCTATGCCTCTATGCTTGTTCGTCTTGTTGCGTTGTTTTCCATTCGTTATGTTATGTCATGTTGTTTATCGTTCAGTTAGTCGTTATGTTATCTTTGGTATGTTTATCTTATGAAAATCCAAAAATAAAAAAAATCCAAAAATAAAAATCCAAAAGATGTCGTTTCACCTGCACAGGTAAGTCAGGTATGGCTTTCTATCCCTATCACCCTTATTGCATTATTATATGGTATTATGTTATATTATCTCGAGAACCAGTTGGTTATCTACGTGTTCTAGGATCTGATGTTCCCCTTTAACAAAAATGATGATGATCCAGGTTCACGTGTTTAATCTTCAGATAGGCTGTTAGGTTGGGAAAGTATGGGGAGGATGGTTCTATCTTGCACGCTGTGGTTGCGGATGGTATCTTGACTCTGATTTTCCCAACTTAGCAACATTATTCTCGAGTATTTTATATTTTAATCTTTCTTTGCATTCATTTTCAAAATTTCTTTTATTTTAGCCCAGTATGCATCATACTCATCATTTGAGCATCCATGACCCATTGAATTTGTCTGAATAATGCCCCGCCTGTGATGGTTAATTATGCGTTCAGTGATTGAGTAAGAGAGTTAATTCCACTCTGAATTGGAAGGTTTTCTTTGGTCAATTCACCTGGTTCGGTTGATTGAAAGGTCCCTATCTGGAGCTTTAGCCTATTTTCTTTTGTGGCCCCCTCATTGGACCGCGGGATTGTGTCCCCCATGAGGTTGGTCTTGTCGATTCGTTTTATTTAGTTTAGTTCCTCCAGATCGATGTCACTTTTGGTTTAATCGTTCCTTACGTTTGATTCAGAGTTTTTCGGAATGTTCTCATCGCTTGTTGGTAGAAACGGGTGTCATTTTACCTTAACGCCCGCTTTTTCGGTCCACTCCGCTGCATTTCATCTCCACCTCCATGTTCCATGTCACCTCCGCTTCACCTCTGCTCGCTCCCCTGCAAAGAGGATGTTAAGGAGGGGCATCTGTTGACACCCGTTTTATGCCGATAACTTGAGTCGTTTCTCTTACTCCCTTTTGTTGATGCCTCGAGTTGCCCGTTGCTCATTGGGGCTGTTTCAGGCATGTTTTGGGCCAATTTATGGGTTGCCTCCCTCCTTGGTTAAGTCCAGGTCGATTCAGGGCTTATTGGGCCGTGGTTTTGGGCTTTTTTCATTGAGTTTCAACATCCACATGCATGTACAGTTCATCCTTGGCCGTGCAACTCATGTGCAGTTTAATAAGGACCGTCCATATATTTTGGGCTATTTTGGGTGATTTTCTGAATTACCACCGATAGGCATTTATACGGTCCTGATATGGCCGTTCAAACCCAATGAACGGACGGCATCTGACCGCTCATCTCTCAGAGTCCTGTGCTTGGAGGTTTGTTCAGATAATTATCCAATTATCCAATTATCACCGACAGGTCTGGAACGGTTGATCAATGGCCGCTCTATTGAGGAACGGTCTCCTAGGAACCGTTCATCTGTGAGGGTCTAATGGCGGACGTTTCGGTCAGTTCGAGTGATAATTGGGTTGATTTTCTGATTATCTGAATTTTCACTGACGGGCTTGGACGGTCAAAAGTGAACCGCGCATTTGTTGAGTGGTCTATCGTAAGACCGTTCATCCCATCGGTTGCTGAATTTCAACAGATTTTAATCCTTTTATCCATGGTTTTATCCCCAACTTCTTTTGTCAATATCTCCGTGGATAATTAACCATTTTAGTTGCCGTTTCGACTGGATGAGAGATAATGATATTATATATGATTTATCTTTAATAATCTTGTCCCGAAAATGGCTCTAAACCCTCATTTCGGGGCTGGTTTTCTAGGCTCTATAAATAGACCCTAATGGCCGGACTTGAAAATGGGGGGGGGGAGATTTTGGTCGACGGCGAAGCCCTACCGCATTCTTGAGCGACCTAGCACCAAGGAGGGAGGCTTTCTATGTCCATACAAGCCTCTGGTTCAGGGAGTAGTTCGATTTTTGAGTCTTTTCATTTCATAGCTTTCAACACTTTCTTTTCATTGCATGCATCACTTCCTCCTTATATCCCCCCTTTCTTTCTCATTTCCATGCACACCTCCACCCACGTTTTTGTCAACTTAGGGGTTTAAAACCCCCAGGTATCCTCCTTTCCATTTTTTAATGTTCACCTTTTGCTATTTTGACATTTACTACATTGTCCAGTTCTAATTTAGGTTTTCTTTGTGTGTTTCTTACGTTGTTTTGCAGGTCAGCAATCATCAGCACGAGGCCCATCCCCTCTGGCCGGCTGGAGAGGGTGGAGGTTGGACCCCTTGCAACTTACTGCGTGGTAGACTTGTGCGGTTTAATTGAAGCCGTTCAACCATACGTGCAGTTTGGATAGGGCCGTTCGTCCTGTTAGTGCGGTCAACAGGAAGCCATTCGTCATCCAGCAGTAGTTCCTCGCGCACCTTCTGCAGCGCACTCAAGCGGTCTATCGTAAGACCGTGCATCGTGTAGGCGGTTCTTCAAGAACCGTTCATCTCCCCAGCGCTGCAACTTAGGCGAGTACCCCCTCCCTTTCCAAGGTACGGCGTGTTCATCACGTACGGCACCCTGGTGGCGATCACGGTCATTTGTTTTCTGTTCTCCTCTGATCGTTTTTCATTTGTTCATTGCATATTGTTCTATTCATAATGCATTGATTTTTAGTAGAGGAGAAAAATATATCTACACTTACCTACCTATTTGTCACCACTAATGAGTCATTTGTCTGCCTTATCTTCCTACCTTGAAGGGTATGAATCTTAATAGATTTATGATCCATTTCTAAAGAATTAAGACTTTGACTGTGTTATGTTAGATGGAAGCACTCTATCACCATGGAGAGTGGATCTAGAGGGGGGTGAATAGATCGATGGCCTAATTAAAACCAATATAAGGCTCTAATGCGGAATTAAAACGAGTAGCTGATGAACAACTGAATGAGCACAATAATATCAGAACAAAGCAGATCACAGTGATTGCGGACCTAAGAAATCATCTACTATGATACGAACGGTTGAACTGAAATCACAAGAACCACAGGCAATCACACAGTAGACAACAATTTTAAGGTGGTTCGATCTCAACCCAGAGATCTACGTCCACCCCACACTCCAACTAGAGTGTGGATTCCGCTGACTCACAGCTTGAACCGCTGGGCAATACAGCTTAGCCTACAACCGCTGAGCTTCACAGCTTGCTGTCCGAGACCAAGTCTCGCCCGCTGAAGATTACAGCTTCACCTATCCAGTGGAATCCTCCACTGCAACCGCTGGGGATTACAGCTTGACCCGTCCAGAGGCAGCACCTCTGCAAACGCTGACTCACAGCTTGAAGACAAGAGTTCGAAAAACAAAAATAGAAACATACGAAAATAAGAAATCCCAGAAGGGAATATAGCTCTCAATGAGCAAAACTCAGCTCTGGTATCTGAACCAAGAGTCTGAGTAACAACCTCTCAAATAAACTCTCTCAACTCATCTCTCTCAATCTTCTCTTCTTTCTCTTTTTCTTCTCTCTGCTTTTCTTCTCTGTGGATCTCGGTGGCTCTCTGCTGCTACAGCTTTTTCTGCTCGAGCTTCACCTCTTCGATCAGCCTTCTTCTGAGGAAGAAGACTTCCTTTTATAGCAGCAGCAAGCAAGAGGGCATGTGGCTTCCACATTTCCCGCCCAGAGCACCTTGATCACGTGGCAGCATCCAGGCTCGTTGCTGTACATGTGTCACGATCGTGGCACTCCTATTATCCTCGGATCACGTGCCATTCTTAATCTTCTCGACAAGGTACCTGTCAGTCAGTCGAAGAAACTTATCAGTTTAAGGTTGAAACCTTGTACAGACTTTATAGTATGTAATGTGCAGACATTGTATAGACTTGCTGAAGTGTAATGCAGTGTGCACAAGGTGAAGTATGCACAACAAAAACTGAATGCACTAACATGCCGTCGACCATTGTACAGACTTCATGTTCACTATGCAGACGTTGTACAGACATGCTAATGTGTTAATGTAGAATGCATCAAGCAAAGTGTGTACATTGAAGATGAATGCATAGACGTGCCGTCAACAGATGTGTGGACTTGGTGTACATGCGACAGCAGTGTATAGACATTGCAGACTTGTGCAGACTAGCCAGTGTATGGACTTGGTGAGCATGCAGCACACAATGTGCAGACTTCGTGCAATGCATGAAGAAGCAATGTATAGACTTGGCGTGCAATGTGCAACCAATGTACATACTTTGCAATGCCTAGTGTTAAGGCATGAGAGCACAATGCATCATGTACAGACTATGCGATATGCAACCAGACGATGTCTAGACTTTGATAAATTGATGCACAACAAAAAGATGACTCTTTCCTAGGCGTCAGATTCAGAACGGACGCCCCTATTGATGGGCGTCAAATTTCAAGCATAATAGAATGTATAGACTTTCTACGGCATCAAGGCAACCATGATGATGTGCAATGTTCAGACTTGACAATATATGAAGAACATATGCTGTACAGACTTCGAATCAATAGATGCACGATGTACAGACTTTGCATGAGACGCTAGACGCTGTACAGACTTGGAGACAATGCATGCTGCAATGTATAGACTTAGCATATGCATGAGACGCTAAGTGAGACGGTGCATGTATAGACTTGAATGAGACACAGCATAAGACGCTGAACAGCCAAGGATGTATAGACTTAGCATGAGACGCTAAGTGAGACGGACGATGTATAGACTTTGCCGATGCAGACTTAGTCCGATGTACAGACTTTGCATTTGATGTACAGACTAGCTGGTCAAACAGACAAAAACTCTGTACAGACTTCGAATCAACGGATGTATAGACTTTGCTCAGTTCAGCTGGTGGATGTACAGACTTGAGATGAAATGCATTGGCTGTACAGACTTAGCCACTAACTGAGCTATCGGATGTATAGACTTTGCTCAGTTCAGCTGGTGGATGTACAGACTTGAGATGAATGCTTGAACAAGCCGATGTACAGACTTGACCAGCATAGAAACGCTAAGAGAGACGCTGATAGGCTGTACAGACTTCAGCGTGCAGACATGCCATTTGAATGTATAGACTTGTGTTCTAAACGATGCACAAACACAACACAAAGTAATGTATAGACTCTACGTGCATGCTTTAATGCAATGTATAGACTTTGAGTGTGTTGACTTGTGTGTGTGTGCAATGTGTGGACCTGTGTGTGTGTGCATGACGATGTATAGACTCTGACTGCATGGAACACACAGACAATCTGATAAAGATAGTTTCATCAAAACATAAACAGTTGCCAATCAATCAAACAAGCTGTTGCCAATGAAGTAAAGCTTATTGTCAACATCATCAACACAGAGGAGTCACAACAATCTCCCCCTTTTTGATGATGGCAACACCCTATCATATAGAATAGCAGCATCCTGTCATACAGATGTATTTTTGATGAAAAACATGATTTGTTAGTCAGATTTGTCATGCAGATGCTATGAATGCATGCTAAGAAATGAAAACTAACTCCATGCTAACAAGATCTCCCCCTTTGCTAAAATATGATGCATACACTCCCCCTGGAATTCAACAACAGACATATATTCTCCCCCTTTGCCATCAACAAAGAGGAGGGAAAGAAATTACAAGGGAAGGAACAAGAGAAATCATCTGACTGGCATTCTGAACAAGTAGTTCAGGAATAAGCATTCTAAAGCACAGAGTCTTCAGTCATATGAATTTAGAAACTGCTTTCAGATAGAGTTCTGGTTTAAAGATTATAAAATTTAGAGTTCATGCACTACATTCATTGGATAAGTTTGTTGTGCATGATAAAAGCAATAAACCAGAATCACATTTGAGCATGCGAGATTCAGTTTCAAAGTATCTTACTTTCTTAGACTCAGTAAAAAATTGTTAAGAGATACCATGTCATGTATTGAAATTAAACAATTTGACATATCTAAATTTTCTTTTGAAGGAGCAGCATTTTCAATTTTATTTTATTAAGGGCATTCAGGTACCATTTGTCTTTTTGCGTAAGGGTACACGTTTATCAGACGCCAGTACCCCTAGATACTCAACATAATGAACCATTCTGCCTATGATCAAATTCAATAGAACTGATTTACACCTTTTTGTGTGAGGGTACACGTTTATCAGACGCCAGTTACCCCCAGGTACTCAGTGAAACCACCCTACTGTTTTGATCATTTATACAGAGATAACTGATACACCTCATGACTTAAGTATTATCCATTTCTTTGATGGATCACTCAGTTTCTCAGTGATTTACAGTCATTGCTCTGCCAAAATTATTTTTCAAATATTTTTCAAGATTTTCAACATTTTCTTAGCTGTCCTTTATTTGTTTCAGAATGACTTGTTTAAGGACAATACACATACTTAGCCTTCTCTAACAGGATTTCAGGTGAGTTTTCAGATTTCAGATACAGTTAACTTTGTCTGACATGTAATGAAATAGGGGTTGAGAGCTTTATCAATTATCAGCATTCTTATTTTCTGATTGCAATCTTTAAACTCTAAAGATTATAAAATTTAAACCATTAAGTCAGTCTTTAAGCAATTAAAATTCTTATAAAGGAAGAAGTCTGTTTTCTATTGCTTAAGAATTAGAACTGACTAACAGATTGCCATATTGTCAGACTCAACTCATCAGGGTCAAGGAATGAATGAATTCACGAGAGACAAGAATTTGAGTTGCAATGAAGTTGATACCCTCTCTGAATTACATACAACACTCCCCCTGTCTATATGCATGTAGTTATGATATGCATGTTATGCAATGAATATGTCATGAAGAATGTGAATGTGATGCATGCAAGGTTTGATCCATTATTCAACTACCACAGAATTTTATTCAGACAAACAAGTTTAAAATGAGATATTCAAACCAACTGAATTCTATTCATCATGCTGAAATTTACACAAGCCAAGTTCTCTTCTAAGAAATTTGAACCTTTCATTCCCTAGTGGCTTAGTAAAGATATCAGCAATTTATTTTTCAGTTTCAATGAAGTTCAGTTCAATTTCCTTTTTATTAACAGCATCTCTAAGAAAATGGTGTTTGATCTCTATGTGCTTAGTCCTAGAATGATGAACAGGATTTTTAGCTAAACATATGGCACTACTATTATCACACAAAATTGGAATACATTCCAGTTTTATTTGATAATCAGCCAGTTGGTGCTTGATCCAAAGTACTTGGGCTGCATAATTACCAGCTGCAACGTATTCAGCTTCAGCTGTGGACAAAGCTACAGTGTGTTGCTTCTTAGATGCCCAAGTTACTAGACAGCCACCAAGGAATTGACAGTAGCCACTAGTGCTCTTTCTCTCTACTCGACACCCAGCATAGTCTGCATCAGTGTAGGCTAGAAGTTCTAACTCACACTTGGCAGGATACCAAAGACCAAGCTCTTGGGTGCCTAGTAGATACCTAAAAATCCTTTTCACAGATTTAAGATGTGACTCTTTAGGACTAGCCTGAAATCTAGAGCATAAACACACTGCAAACTGAATATCAGGCCTAGATGCTGTAAGATATAAAAGGGATCCGATCATACCTCTATATAGCTTTTGGTCCACTGGTTTACCTTGAGGATCTTCATCTAAGCTGGTCGAGGTACCCATTGGAGCAGCTATTTCTTTGAGGTTGTCCATCTTGTATTTCTTCAGTAAATCCCTTATGTACTTGGACTGAGAGATGAAGGTTCCATCTTTTGACTGTGTCACCTGCAGTCCAAGAAATAATTTGAGCTCGCCCATTGAGCTCATTTCAAACTCATTAGTCATAATCTGAGAAAACTCCTCACACAGTTTGGGGTTAGTTGACCCAAAAACAATGTCATCCACATAAATTTGAATAATAAGAATATCTGAATGACTTACCTTAGTGAACAAGGTTTGATCAACTACACCTCTTGTGAAGTTCTTATCTGTGAGGAATTTGCTCAACCTGTCATACCAAGCTCTAGGAGCTTGCTTAAGACCATAGAGAGCTTTACGAAGTTTATAAACATGATTGGGGAAGTCTAAACATTCAAAGCCAGGAGGCTGCCTCACATAGACATCCTCACTGATTTCCCCATTCAGAAAAGTAGATTTTACATCCATCTGCTGAGATTTATTCCTAGGGAACATGCATAAGCAATAAAATTCTGATTGCTTCTAACCTGGCTACAGGGGCAAAAGACTCTTCAAAGTCTATTCCAAATTCCTGATTATACCCCTGAGCTACAAGTCTGGCCTTATTCTTAATCACATTCCCTGATTCATCAGTTTTATTCCTGAAGACCCATTTAGTCCCTATGACTGTCTCATGATCAGGAGGTGGGACCAAGTGCCACACCTTATTCCTGTCAAATTGATTGAGCTCCTCATGCATGGCATTAATCCAATGCACATCCTTGAGAGCACAGTCAATGGACTTGGGTTCTACATGTGATACAAAAGCATATGCATTCAGTTCATTTTGAATTCTTAAGTGGCCTCTAGTCCTAGGAGGGTCATGCAAATTGCCAATTACATTATCTACAGGATGATCTTTCAGATATCTAATGTTGACAATTTCATCATCATGATTTTCATTTACCTCCCCCTGAACTGTAGGCTCTTCTCCAATAAGCTCTTCATTTTCTTCCTCATCTTCGGATTTGTCTGCAGGATTCCCTTCTTTCAGAATATCACCATTGTCTTCATTCCTGCATTGACCAATATTAGTCTTTACCAAAGATTCATCAAAAATAATATGTGGAGATTCTTCAACAGATTTGGAATTCAGATTATACACTCTATATGCCCGGGTGTTTTCAGAATAACCAAGAAAAATTCCTGGTTCACCTTTAGGTTCAAATTTATCAAGGTCTCTTTTATCATTTATATGAATAAAGCATTTGCAACCAAAAACCTTGAAATGAGCAATTGAAGGTTTCTTACCCTTTATGATATCATAAGGTGTTTTCTGGATAGAAGGTCTTACCATAGCTCTGTTAATTACATAATAGGCAGTATTTACAGCTTCAGCCCAGAACTTCCTTGGCAGATCACCTTCAACCAAGAGTGTTCGACCCATCTCCACTAAGGTTCTGTTTCTCCTCTCCACAACTCCAATCTACTCGGGTGTTCTTGGTGAGGAGAACTTGTGATGAATTCCATTTGTCCTGCAGAAATCATCAAACTGTGAGTTTTCAAACTCACCTCCATGATCAGTTAAAATATTTTCAATTTTCTGGTTTATTTTAAGACAGAACTCCTGAAATTCTGTGAATGCATCACTTTTATGTGATAAGAAATATACCCAAGTGTACCTAGAGAAGTCATCTACCATGACAAACCCATACTTCCTCCCTGATAAGCTGACAGACCTGGTTGGTCCAAAGAGGTCCATGTGTATCAGCTCATAGGGTTTAGAAGACAGATTTTCTGTTCTAGATTTGAATGACTTTCTAGTTAACTTGGACTGAGTACATGCATCACAGAGTTTATTTTCTTTCTTAAAAGAAACTTCAGGAAGTCCTCTAACCATGCTATGCTTATTCAATTTATGCAATACTGTGTAACTAGCATGGCCTAACCTACGATGCCATAAGAATGCTAAGTCCTCTCTGCTAGTAGTAAGGCATAGGTTAGAATGTTGTATATCATCTAAGTCTATCATGTAAGTATTATTTATTCTTTTACCAGAAAATTTAACAATTTCAGAATCAGGTTCAAAAACTTTACAGCATTGAGAGTCAAAAAGAACTTTATATCCTTTATCACATAGCTGGCTGATACTAAGTAAATTATATGCTAAACCTTCAACCAGCATGACATCTTCAATGCAACAGGTAGTACACTTACCTACCTTACCTGTCCCGACAATCTTACCCTTTGTGTTGCTACCAAAGGTGACAAGGCCTCCATGTTTCTTTGTCAGCATGCAGAACTTGGCCTTATCTCCTGTCATATGCCTGGAGCAGCCACTATCCAAGTACCACAGATTGTTCTTGGCTGCCAGGCATACCTGCACACACAATCAGGTAGAGAATTTTGGAACCCAAGTCTGATTGGGCTCCGGAGCAGATGAAATGCAGTTAAAACATGAAAGCAAGCTTTTAGGAATCCACATTTGTTTAAAGAATTCTGTTCAGTGGATTTTTCAGATTTCTTTTTGTTGTGTTTCTTCTTATTTGCACTAGCAGGATTATTTACAGATTTGTTGCTTCTGTGCCAGTGCCTTGGCCAGGGTGTATTCACGAAACTTTGGCCATAGTAATCTTTGGGCTGGCTGAAGAAATGTTGGTTCTTAGGTGTCCAATTGCCATACCCACCAACCCAATTTCTGGTGTAAGGTCTATAAGACTGTGTAGCCTGATGTCTATGACCTGTAAACCTTCCCTGAGTCCTAGTCCACCCTGACCTATTTGGATAGGTTGACTGTGCAGTGTAGTAGGACTGGGCTCTAGATTGGTAGAAATGGTTGGGTTGACTCCTAAATGCATTCTGTCTCCCCTGCACCTTTGACCTTGCTGACCTATTCACAGGTGTGTATTGGGTCTTCTTCTGAGATTGAGGTGATGGTGGAGACTTGGTGACCTTAACATGGGGTTTATGTGCATGTGTAGGCTGACCCCTAACCTGAGACTGAGCCTTAGAATTTGGCTTGGATGTACCAGCTCTACTAGGCTCAATAATCTTTTGTTTGCCCTTCTCCTCAGCACTGGGCTTCTTCAGATTTCCAGTTTTGTTCACAGAAATTTTTGAATTCATGTTAATCAGAGGTCCTTTCTCTTTTTGTGCTACAAATGAAATGGTCTTCATTCCAAAACTTTTTGTTGCACTAGAATTAAATCCAAGGCCCTATCTCCTGAAATTTACTTTTGACCCTAACAAAGCATTTAGGTTGTCTGAACCTTGGGTCATTTTCTCAATAATTTTTAGCTTGTCCTCATTATTCTGAATATCTTCAATGGATTTCTTCAGTTCGGTGTTCACACTTAGGACAGCTTCATATTTTTCACTCACAATTTTCATCTCACTCTCATATTTCTGAATTTTCAATTTCCATTCATCAGTTTCTTTTTCTAACCTCTCATTATCTTCTTTAGAGGCTCTTAACTCATGTTTGATTTCTTCTATTTCAGAGCATGTGAGTTTCAGTTTATTTTTCTCTGATTCAAGGCATGCAATTTTATCAGTTAGAGTTGTGTCATTTTGCATGGAATTTATCTTTCTTCTTAGATGCCTATTTTCTTTTCTAATATCATCTGCTTTATCAGCTATTTCATGATAGACATCTACCCAATCAGCAATAGTGAAATTATCGAATCGAGAGGATACCTCATCTGAGTCTTCCTCTCTGTCTTCAGAGCTAGTTGCCATAAGACAAATGGGCTTTTTAGCTTCTTCCTCACTGTCAGAACTGTTGCTCAAGAAACCTTCGTCCTCATCACTCCAGGTACTCACCATGGCTTTCCCTTTAGTGTTCTTTCTCTTGGACTTGTCCTTGTGCTTCTGGTTCTCTAGACAATCAGCTTTCAGATGGCCGGTCTTCCTGCATTGATAACACGCATTAGTTTCAGTTTTCCTTGCAGAATTATATTTGTACCTTGTATCCCGTCGGCCGCCACCATGTTTCCTTCGGCTGAATTGCCTTCCTTCTTTCCTGAGGAACCGCCTAAATTCCCTGGTGATCATTGCTAACTCATCACGTTCTATTTCTTCTCCAGTCAGGCTCTCCTCGGATGATGATCCACTAGAGCTGGATCGGATGGATTTACTGGCACCAGCTTTCAGAGCAATTGGTTTCTTCTTCTTCTCAGCTTCCTCTATCTTTGGCAGATTTATTTCATACGCCATCAGCGAACCAATTAACTCATCTGCCCTGGTGTTGCGTAGATCCCTTGTCTCTTCCATCACAGTAGCTTTAGTGTGCCAAACATGAGTCAGGGAACGCAGAATCTTCCTTACTATATCATATTCTGTATGTGTCTTCTCAAGACCTCTAAGACCGTTAGTAATGATTGTCAATCGAGCGTACATCTCCTTGATGGTCTCGTTGGGCTTCATCTTGAAGGCTTCATACTCTGACACTAGGAAATTCGCCTTCGTCTCTCTAACCTGAGAAGTCCCTTCATGGATAACTTCCAGTGCATCCCACATCTCCTTAGATGAACTGCAAGCCGATACATGAGAAAATTCTGTGGGGTGCAGAGAGCACTGGATAGCATTTATGGTGCTCCAGTTTAGAGTGGACCTTCTGATCTCTTCCTTGGTCCAGACATCCTCGTTAGGGGACATCTCATAAGGTCCCTTACTGACTACCTTCCAAATCTCGTAGTCTTTCGCTCTCAAGAAGACTTGCATACGGTTCTTCCAGTATGCATAATTCGATCCATCAAAGAAAGGGGGCTTGGTGGTTGAGTGTCCTTCAGCGATCATTCCTCTAGCATCCATCTGTGCCTTTCCTCTTCGGGTGGTAAGTCCCTGTAGAAGAGTTAGGCTCTGATACCAACTGTTATGTTAGATGGAAGCACTCTATCACCACGGAGAGTGGATCTAGAGGGGGGTGAATAGATCGATGGTCTAATTAAAACCAATATAAGGCTTTAATGCGGAATTAAAACGAGCAGCTGATGAACAACTGAATGAGCACAATAATATCAGAACAAAGCAGATCACAGTGATTGCGGACCTAAGCAATCATCTACTATGATACAAACGGTTGAACTGAAATCACAAGAACCACAAGGCAATCACACAGTAGACAGCAATTTTAAGGTGGTTCGATCTCAACCCAGAGATCTACGTCCACCCCACACTCCAACTAGAGTGTGGATTCCGCTGACTCACAGCTTGAACCGCTGGGTAATACAGCTTAGCCTACAACCGCTGAGCTTCACAGCTTATTGTCTGAGACCAAGTCTCGCTCGCTGAGGATTACAGCTTCACCTGTCCAGTGGAATCCTCCACTACAACCGCTGGGGATTACAGCTTGACCCATCCAGAGGCAACACCTCTGCAAACGCTGACTCACAGCTTGAAAACAAGAGTTCAAAAAATAAAAATAGAAACATACGAAAACAAGAAAGCCCAGAAGGGAATATAGCTCTCAATGAGCAAAACTCAGCCATGGTATCTGAACCAAGAGTCTGAGTAACAACCTGTCAAATAAACTCTCTCAACTCATCTCTCTCAATCTTCTCTTCTTTCTCTTTTTCTTTTCTCTGCTTTTCTTCTCTATGGATCTCGGTGGCTCTCTGCGGCTACAGCTTTTTCTGCTCGAGCTTCGCCTCTTCGATCAGCCTTCTTCTGAGGAAGAAGACTTCCTTTTATAGCAGCAGCAAGCAAGAGGGCGTGTGGCTTCCACATTTCCCGCCCAGAGCACCTTGATCACGTGGCAGCATCCAGGCTCGTTGCTGTACACGTGTCACGATCCTAGCACTCCTATTATCCTCGGATCACGTGCCATTCTTAATCTTCTCGACAAGGTACCTATCAGTCAGTCGAAGAAACTTATCAGTTTAAGGTTGAAACCTTGTACATACTTTAGAGTATGTAATGTGCAGACATTGTATAGACTTGTTAAAGTGTAATGCAGTGTGCACAAGGTGAAGTATGCACAACAAAAACTGAATGCACTAACATGCCGTCGACCATTGTACAGACTTCATGTTCACTATGCAGACGTTGTATAGACATGCTAATGTGTTAATGTAGAATGCATCAAGCAAAGTGTGTATATTGAAGATGAATGCATAGACGTGCCGTCAACAGATGTGTGGACTTGGTGTACATGCGACAGCAGTGTATAGACATTGCAGACTTGTGCAGACTAGCCAGTGTATGGACTTGGTGAGCATGCAGCACACAATGTGCAGACTTCGTGCAATGCATGAAGAAGCAATGTATAGACTTGGCGTGCAATGTGCAACCAATGTACATACTTTGCAATGCCTAGTGTTAAGGCATGAGAGCACAATGCATCATGTACATACTATGCGATATGCAACCAGACGATGTCTAGACTTTGATAAATTGATGCACAACAAAAAGACGACTCTTTCCTAGGCGTCAGATTTAGAACGGACGCCCCTATTGATGGGCGTCAAATTTCAAGCATAATAGAATGTATAGACTTTCTACGACATCAAGGCAACCATGATGATGTGTAATGTTCAGACTTGACAATATATGAAGAACATATGATGTACAGACTTCGAATCAATAGATGCACGATGTACAGACTTTGCATGAGACGCTAGACGCTGTACAAACTTGGAGACAATGCATACTACAATGTATAGACTTAGCATATGCATGAGATGCTAAGTGAGACGGTGCATGTATAGACTTGAATGAGACACAGCATAAGACGCTTAACAGCCAAGGATGTATAGACTTAGCATGAGACGCTAAGTGAGAGGGATGATGTATAAACTTTGCCGATGCAAACTTAGTCCGATGTACAGACTTTGCATTTGATGTACACACTAGCTGGTCAAACAGACAAAAACTCTGTACAGACTTCAAATCAACGGATGTATAGACTTTGCTCAGTTCAGCTGGTGGATGTACAGACTTGAGATAAAATGCATTGGTTGTACAGACTTAGCCACTAACTGAGCTATCGGATGTATAGACTTTGCTCAGTTCAGCTGGTGGATGTACAGACTTGAGATGAATGCTTGAACAAGCCGATGTACAGACTTGACCAGCACAGAAACGCTAAGAGAGACGTTGATAGGCTGTATAGACTTCAGCGTGCAGACATGCCATTTGAATGTATAGACTTGTGTTCTAAACGATGCACAAACACAACACAAAGTAATGTATAGACTCTACGTGCATGCTTCAATGCAATGTATAGACTTTGAGTGTGTTGACTTGTGTGTGTGTGCAATGTGTGGACCTGTGTGTGTGTGTGTGCATGACGATGTATAGACTCTGACTGCATGGAACACATAGACAATCTGATAAAGATAGTTTCATCAAAACAAAAACAGTTGCTAATCAATCAAAACAAGCTGTTGCCAATGAAGTAAAGCTTATTGTCAACATCATCAACACAGAGGAGTCACAACAGACTGCACTGACTTGGGTTGACCACTTTCTTAGCTCTATTGGTTGTGCGTTGACTTCGTTACCACATTGACTTTTCTTCAGTTCTTCAGAAAATAACTGGCTTTCAGCATGTTCTATGTGCAACTGTCAACCTGTTCTTTGTGCAATTTAGAAGTAAACTACACACACAAAATCATTATAGCTCCATGCATTATTCTACATCAACAAAACACATTGACTATCCACATGAAGAGTATACATGACTCATGTTTTTGACAGCATCAAAACACAGGGACACAACACTAAGAATTTAAATAAACATACCCGCAGCAGTTGGTGGGGGCGGTGCACTCTGTGTACCTGGTGCGGAGACATAAAATATCGTGAGAAAAATAAAGTGCATATTCACTACTCATTTATCTAAGAATTTAAATAAGCATACCCACAGTAGTTGGTGAGGGCGATGCACTCTGTGTAGCTGGTGCGGAGACATAAAATATTGTGAGCAAAATAAAGTGCATATTCACTACACATTTATCTAATAATTTAAATAAACATATCGGTAGTAGTTGGTGGGCCGATGCACTCTGTGTAGCTGGTGCGGAGACATAAAATATCGTGAGCAAAATAAGTGCATATTCACTACTCATTTATCTAAGAATTTAAATAAACATACCCGCAACAGGTGGTGGGGGTAGTATACTCTATGTACTTGGTGCAGAGACATAAACTATCATGAGCAAAACAAAGTGCATATTCACTACTCATTTATCTAAGAATTTAAATAAGCATACAAGTAGAACCCCTCCCAGAATCACCTCGAACTATCTAATTATTGACAACAATTAAAGTAGTGCATATTAGTCCACAACTAATTACAAGGAGAGGTGGTAAGTAGTAATGATAATAAGTGTATATATGTTAAATTTCTTACAAATTATTCAATCAGTATCTATTTCATCTTCAGATGCTGAAGATATATCAAACTCATTGTCATCTTCATCATCTTCCTCATTCTCACTAGATTCATACTCTTCCTTCTCAGAGGACTCTTCCTGCCCAACAATTGGTTCATTTAGCTCAGTTGAATCGACTTCTTCTACTTCATCCTCTATAGACAACCGAAGTGGATCGACAGATTCGATCAGATGAAGATTAGAAGCAACCAACTCTGCAGTGTCACCCTCATCTGATTGAAAAAATTCGGCGCTAGAATCCTCTGAGGCAGCTTCAATCAGATCTAACTCATCATTACGCACAAGCCTTGATTTTACCCTACAGACTGCCCACCAATCTTTATTCCTGGACGATGAATAACTTGAATAATACACTTGTTGGGCTTATGCGACCAAAATGAATGGCTCATAGGTATTCAATTTGGATCTATGTTTGACATCGACAATCCCATATATTGCGTCCTTTCGAACTGAATTAGGATCAAACAATTGACACTTAAAAAGGAATATATGGTTGCCTTGTCCGAGATACTATAATTCTATGACCTCCTCAAGAATACCATAGTAATCAAGTTCATTTTCATTGTATGTACTACCTTTCACTCATACGCCGATATTCATCGTAAACTTATATCAACCATAATCTCTGGTGTGAAATCTATAACCATTCACAAAAAATCCTGGATAGGCATGCGCGACCTTCGAAGGTCCATAATTTATCACACGGACTCTTTCAGCAGTAACATAACCTTCTTCAACCTAAACCACATTACTTTAAATTTAGGTATACATCTCAAGCTTTGTGGAACTTAACTTCGACAATTACTTGACCTTTAAGCCATTTGGCAAAAGATCTCTCTCGTTCCTTTTGAATCTCCATGCCATTGAGACGTGGACATTGAGTAATTAATTCTGAATAAAATTGCCTGCAATGATGAATGTAACATCACCATAAATAGGAGGAAGAACATCATGCAACTTATAAATTTTATCACCTGCGGAGTTGTGGACTCACTCAACATAAGGTTCAATCTCATCATAGTTCAGGAGAACATATATCTTTGCGGCCAACAACTCTCTGTCCTCTAACATGCGATTCGAACAACGTCCGAATGCACATCCTTGATACTTAAATATGGACAACCGGTCGGATGCACCACCTCTCGTCCATCATCATTACGTGGAGGCCGTGTGCGGCGAGTTTGAATTTCGGGTTCTAAGTATATCGAACAGAAGTTCAAATTTTTTTCAATAATATATGCCCTGGTAATCGAACCCTCTACTTTAACCTTGTTGCGAACCTTCATTTTTAGGTCATGCATACACCTATGGCAACAAGTCATATGGCAATGACATATAGTGACAATGAATAAGTTATGTAACAATTGTCAAATAAATTATAAATACATAATGATGACCTCTCAAATGGATACATCGATCAAAATTGTACCGGTCCTCCAACTTTGGCCTCATATGGCAAATGGATAATCATGTGCTCTATGGAATCGTAGAACGCAAGGGGAAATATCTTCTCCAACTTGCATACCGTCATGACCACATTCTGTTCGATAGTTTGCACGTCCCCAAGTTTGAGTTCTGATGAACATATAATCCTAAAAATGTGACTCAACTCAGTCAATGCTCCCCATATAGGCTTTGGCAATATGTCACGGAATGCAATGGGCAGAAGTCTCTCGATGAACACATGGCAGTCATGGCTTTTCATTCCATATATTTTTCTCTCATTGACATTCATACAACGGGCTATGTTAGACACATATCCATCAGGGAATCTTAATTGCTTCAGCCACTAGCACAATTCATTGATCTGTGTATCTTTCAACACGTAAGCTACTTTAGGTTGCACAACTTTCCCCCGTACCTACCGCAATTCCAACTCTGGTCGTTTGCAAAGTATCTTCAAGTCCGCTCGCGTCTTGGCATTGTCCTCTGTTTTGGCTTTCATGTTCATGATGGTGTTGAACACACTATCAAAGAAATTCTTCTCAACATGCATGATGTCTAGGTTGTGCCGTATCAAAAGGGCTGACCAGTAAGGCAATTCCCAGAAGATACTTTTCTTCACCCAATTGTGATCCTCTCCAAATCCACAAAGATGTCATGTACTACCCGACAATTGCACCATATCTGGTAAGTTTTGCACCTGTGCCACCATATGTCAACCAGACATCCGTTCCAAGTCTGCTTCATCAATTTCAAATGTGTTCTTAATGAATGAGTCCTTTTGCCTTCGGAAAGGATGGTCAATTGGTAGAAATCGTTGATGACAATCGAACCAGCATGATTTCTTACCATATTTCAAGACAAATGATTTGGTATCAGCCATACTGTAAGGACATGCTAGCCTCCCGTATGTGCTCCAGCTAGATAGCATTCCATATTCAGGGAAGTCACTTATTGTCCACATCAATGCAGCCTTCATAGTGAAATTTTATTTTCTATACGCATCATAAGTAACAACTCCATCATTCCATAATCTTTTCAACTCATCAATCAGTGGCCTGAGATATATGTCCGAATTTTTTCACTTGATTTTTTGGACATGGAATCACCAAAGTTAAGAAAAGGTTCTCTCGCTTCATGCACAAGCTCGGCAGAAGGTTGTATGGCGACAGGAACACTGGCCAACATGAGTAAGACGCCATTAAACCTCCGAAAGGGCTGAAGCCGTCTGTGCATAAACCTAGCCTAACATTCCGTGGCTCGTGAGCAAAAACGGTATAGGTACGATTGAAATGAGCCCAAGCTTCACCATCGGCGGGATGACTCATTATATCATCTGCACGATGTGCTCTTTCCATGCGTCATATCATATGCCGAGCTATCTTTGACGACATATACATCCGCTGCAATCTGGGCATGAGAGGGAAGTATCGCAGTGACTTGTAAGGCATATCCTTCTGCTTTGAATTGTCCCATCTCTTAGGTTTAAATCTATCATGCTGACAAATATCACATGATCTTTTATCTACATTATCTTCATAATATAGCATATAGTGATTAGGGCATGCATCTATTTTTTGGTATCCAAGCCCTAACTCATTAACCATCTTCTTTGCACGGTAAAAATTTTTAGGCAACTTCTCATCTCAAGGCAGCATACTCTTGATAAGGAGGAGCATACAGTCAAAACAGCTTGATAGTGAAATTCGGATTTCAAATTCAAAAACTGTGAGACAATAGACAACTGAGTGTGATTTTCACAACCATCCCACAACGGCTCATCAACATCCCGAAGTAACCTATAAAATCTTTCAGCCGTCTTGTTTGGTGGTTCTTCGTTGTACACGTGTTCCCCTTATACATTAAAGTTAGGGCTAGCAGCATCGATTACCATGTCTATATAGGTACTTGTGCCTACAACATTGTCGGGCTCATATGACCAGAAGTCCTCACCAAGACACACCCAATTCATATAACATTTCGTGAACCCTTTCTTGTATACATGATCTTGCACATCCCATAACGAAAGAAATCTCTTATTTTTACAAAGTAAACAAGGACATCGGATGTTACTACGTTGGTCCACTGCTGTTGGATGCCCCAATACAAACTGAATAAAACTATCAACTACATCCTTAAACTCCTCTGACACCACTCTGTCAACTACTCTGCGATTCATCCATGAATGATTAATTCTAGCCATATTTACCTAACAAATTAAAAAAATCATATCAATATGTCTTATCATTACTTCTAAAAAAAATTTGACAGCATCTCCTCTAAATATTGACTATTTTCCACATTTGTGCATCCTGTTTGGTCACATATACATCCATATCCACATCCACTTTCACTTCCATATTCATACACCCACGTTGACATCGACATCATCTTCTGGAAAAAATCATTTTCATACTCGCATTCACATACACATTTTCTCACATATCGGCATCCACACCAGTCTAAAAATTTAATTCACATCCCCGCCCCCTTTCCTCTCTCATTTAAAAAAAAATCCCCCCACCCTCTAAATAAAAAGAATATCACATACACACACACACACTCAAATTAAAAAAAAATTAAATCCCCTCCATCCTACATGTTGACCATTTCATATTGACCATTTCATATGTTGATCGTTTCATATTCCGTCACATGTTGACCATTTCATATTCCGTGCCCTAGCATACATGTGTTGTGATTTTACCGACACGTCTATAATGATTTTTCGGGAGCTAGGGCTCCCCGCAAGGGCATGTTGAAAGCACTCAGGATAATAATAAAATATCATTATATCTTTTATCGATTTTATCGTGTGAGGGCGTGCCAGCAACGTGTGTGACAATGTGTTCAGGTTCCAAGACTGGGATGGTCTGAAACCCAAGGTGCGCTCCTTCGGACTAACCAGACGATGTTGGGCATCGAGTCAGGACTGGAGATCCATCGTGCCATAAAGGTCACGGCGTTAAGAGTGGAAAACGTTTGATTAATCGCCAAGAAATGGGGCTGCATGGCCTGTAAGGCGATTCCTATCAAAAGAAGAGAGAGCGTGTTGAAAAGCCTTGAAAGTCCCACATCGGGGTGAGAAAAGGTATTCAAAGCCGTATCAGTCACATGTTGACCATTTCATATTCTGTGCCCCAGCATACATGTGTTGTGATTTTACCGACATGTCTATAATGATTTTTCGGGAGCTAGGGCTCCCCGCGAGGGCATGTTGGAAGCACTCAGAATAATAACAAAATATCATTGTATCTTTTATCGGTTTTATCGTGTGAGGGCGTGCCAGTCACGTGTGTGATAATGTGTTCAGGTTCCACGACTGGGATGGTCTGAAACCCAAGGTGCGCTCCTTCTAACTAACCAGACGATGGTGGGCATCGGGTCGAGAGTGGAGTCCCGCCGTGCCATAAAGGTCACAGCGTTAAGAGGGGAAAATGTTTGATTACTTGCCGAGAAATGGGGCCGCATGGCCTATAAGTCGATTCCTATAAAAAGAAGAGAGAGCATGTTGAAAAGCCTTGAAAGCCCTACATCGGGGTGCGAAAAGGTATTCAGAGCCGTATTGGTCACATGTTAACCATTTCATGTTCCGTGCCCCTGCATACATGTGTTGTGATTTTACCGACACGTCTAAAATGATTTTTCGGGAGCTAGGGCTCCCCACGGGGGCATGTTGGAAGCACTCAAGATAATAATAAAATATCATTGTATCTTTTATCGATTTTATCATGTGAGGGCGTGCCAGTCACGTGTGTGACAATGTGTTCAGGTTCCAAGACTGGGATGGTCTAGAACCCAAGGTGCACTCCTTCTGACTAACTAGACGATGGTGGGCATCGGGTCGGGACTGGAGACCCGTCGTGCCATAAAGGGCACGGCGTTAAGAGGGGAAAATGTTTGATTAATCGCCAAGAAATGGGGTTGCATGGCCTCTAAGTCGATTCCTATAAAAAGAAGAGAGATCATGTTGAAAAGTCTTGAAAGCCCCACATTGGGGTGCGAAAAGGTATTCAGAGCCGTATTGTTGACATGTTGACCATTTCATGTTCCGTGCCCCGGCATATATGTGTTGTGATTTTACCGACACGTCTATAATGATTTTTCGGGAGCTAGGGCTCCTGGCGGGGAATGCCATGTGGAAGATCTCGGATCTTGTGCCAACCTCCTTGGGTCATATGCACATCATTTGGGGTAGGGTTTGCCATCCCGGCCGAATAGGCCGTCCCGGGCATGGCTCGGGATGAGACAAAAAACTATAATATATATATAATGGAATAAAATAATTTAAATGATACGTCATCTCAGTTGGTTAAGTGTTTCGCCGTTTGAACGGGTGTCTCTGGGTTTGAATCTTAGCTTCAGCGTAATGTTTTAAACATTTTTTTAATATAACTTTTAAAACCCTGATTTGGGGAACTTAGTCACGTCCCCCGCTCGAACGTCTCACGTGCTGAGCCATTATTCACCCTTGCAAACCCATTTTATACCCTTAACGGCTATTTGTCAGACTTAACATCTATTTGTCACCCTTACGATTGATAGCCGTCGCCTTAGCATTTTCCCTGTTAGACTGAAGCCGTCGCGCTAACTCATTTTTCACCCTTAGAGCTCTATTTGTCACCGTTGCCTTGACATTTTTCACCATTGTTTTGACATGTGTCACCCTTATGTGGCTAATTGTGTTGTCTTGTTACAGTTGTTCATCATGATTGGATAGATAGGTCAATGCACCTAGCTGATGCATCGACGCAACTGATAAATTTCATGTATTCATTCACACTTGTTTGCTTGTCTTCATGAATATGCATGAGTATGCATTCTTTGAGTACCTATTGCAATTTCTCATGAAGCATGTTTTATAAGAGTTTCGAAGGTTAACTCTTAAGGAAGGACATTTTGCTAATTTACCCTATTAAATTGGTAAATAAAGTAGACCTTGATTTCTCGACTATCTCTCACTTCTAAGCTTTTATTATCATCTGCTTATTTCAACCTCGGCCAAGCTCTCTCTGCCTCGGTGCATCATTGTCCTTCTCCATAACTCCCTGAAAACCCTAAGTCTAAGCATCACCTTCATACCTCGATGCACCAGCGGTTTCCCTCCATCTCTCCATCATCATGTTAAAGTCAAAAACCCATCTCTCCTTGTTTTACTCGTTGTATCTCCTACAATGTCTCTCTCCGGCCTCTCGTCTACTTCAATGTCTTCGCCAACTACAAGAAGCAGAGGAAAGCAGATAGTCTCAGAGAAACAGCCCGCGGCTAATGTATCCGGACGAAAGGAACCTCGGTCCAAGCGATCTCATGTTTGAGATTCATCTGCCAGTGGATCTCATTGACCAGAGTCAACAAAGGCGACAAAAAGGAAGGACGAGAGTCAGATTCACCTGTCAGAAAAAGAGGGGCAACTCAGAAAAGAGTTAAGAAGAGTTTAATAAGGATAGAGCTCAAAGATGAAGGTGACGAACCAAGTGAACCAGTGACAATTTTGTTTCCAAGGTACATTGATATACATGACCACTAACTGCTTGAAAATTTTCCTAAATTAATGGAGATGATTGAATTTCAAGGATGGAAGAAGTTTATCAGTAAGCATAAAATCTATTGTCCCAAGTTGGTGACTGACTTCTATAGAAACCTGAAATATGATGCTAGCATTCCAAAGTTTTGGACTCATGTTAGAGGAGTTGAAATTGAGATCACTGAGCGTCTGTTGCATAAAGCTCTTAGAATTCCGGAGGGTGGAGCTGAAGAAGTTGGTTTTGTCTATGATACATTTGAAGCATATTCAATTATGACTTGTTTACCCAACAATCCTTAGGATGAAAATCAGACCTACATCACCAGCTTCAACACCAATCGGTTTCCTCCCCTACAAAGGCTGCTACACCACATTTTTACTACAATCATAACACCTCAAGGTGGTGGTCGGGGTTGGCTAACCGTGACCCAAAGATTCTTATTCTACTGCATGTTCAAGAGCATCATGGTCTGTTTGCCAGACCTGATGATTCAGATATTGGGTTTCTATAAGAATGCTGGAAGACATTTACAATATGCAGCGTAGTTGACTGTAGTATTCAAGAGAATAAAGATTCCGTTGGGAAATGAAAAATTCAAGGAAATCCCCATGTCAAATATCTATACAATGGATTTTGTTGAAAAGTATATGAATTTTAAAAAGGTCGGAGGTAAGATTTAAAGGCAACTACCTAGGGATAATCCACCACAAGTGGTTGAGCAGTCTCAACATCAGCTTGAGCAGCCAGAACAACAACTTGATCAACCTGAAGAACAAGCTCAACAGATGGAGCAACAGGTTAAGCAAATGCAACAGCAACAGCAAGAACAAGAACAGCAACAACAAGCAGAATAGCAGCAGTAATTAGTGTTTCAACTACAACAGCAAGCGCTAGAACAGCAACAGCAGCAGCTAGAGCAGTAGTAGCTAGAACATGAGCAGCAACAAGAAATTCAATAAGAAATGGCCGAGGTTCAACTAGAACATCAAGAACCTCAAGCATCACCAGAACACCAACCGCAGAACATCCCTCCCGCGAGACAAGTTGTAGTTGCAGATCGGCCAACCTCTCAAGCTTCTGCATCATATGTTCAAGAGACACATACTCTCTTTTGTTTCATATCTGCACAATTTGGGATGCTACATTCTGCATTGAAAGAACAGTCAAACTACTTTGAGCATCAGATGATTCAGTTCAAAGGAGAAGTAAACTCTAGAATGAGAGAAATGTCAAAAAAAATTGATCAGAAATTGACTCATCTGAGGATGGAAGTGAACAGCAGAATTGCTGAAATCAACAAAGACAGGACACGTGCCAACATGAATTTTCACAAACTAGTCCAAGATATTCAAGGAGTCCTTGGAGTTGCTGGAAATCAGATTGGCAGGTTCATTGACAGATTCAACCATCACGATGACAAGTTATTCACAACTGTAGAATATTTTCATAAACCAGAGAACAACACAATCGTCTTGTTAGGAATTATGATCATATGATAGACAAATTATAGATGATTATAGATGACATTAAATACATGGTTGAAGTATTCAAGGATCATTACCCTCAGCCAGCTTTTGAAGACCAAGGAGACAGATGGTCGCCTGGTATGGCTCCAGAGTCATCCTCTCAAGTTCCTGTCGAAGCTACTCAGTATGATGCACAGCTAACCCATATTGCTGATATGATCTGTCATCAAACAACTGTGCTCATTGCTAAAATGGAGTTGTTTCATGAAGCTCTACTTGAAAGGTATTTCTCCACTGACAGAAACCTCAGAACAATTGCTAAAAGGGTCAATCAGAATGCAGAAGAACTACTGGCCTCACTTCAGCATGCTACACTCCCTCCTCACGGTCCTCCTACACAAGATGTGTCCACTCAAGTCGATGACACACCATTGACAAAGAGATAATAAGGGATGATATCATAGAACCCCTCAATTTTTTGCTGATGGCAAAGGGGGAGAAGAAAATGAGTCAGAGTCATACAGAGTCAAAAAGGAAGTCAAAGAAAAAGTCAAAGCTATCAGAGCTGAAACAATCAAAGAGGCAGAGTCAGAGAAGACCAATCATAGGAGTTTGTAGTCAAGAGTCATGCATGTCATGTAGTTATGTAGTTATGCAAAGTCATGCATAGCATTTTGTTAGGACATAAACATTACCACACACTTCTAATTCTAGAGGGAAGCAAGTCGTACACACACTTCTAGCAATTTCTCACCCTATCGGGATATTATTCATCTTCAAATGCATATTTTACACCGTTAGAGACACATTTGTCACCCTTATTCACAACCAGCCGTCGCCTTAGACTTCTCGTGTGAGAACTATAGGCAAGAGCAAACCTTTCATTACCGTTGAGCATTTCTCACCCTTGCTATTCTATTTATCGGCCTTAATATTTGTCATTCCTATGAAGATATATGTTTGCCTTATTTGCTGACCATGTCGCCTTCGACTCCTTTCACACTCAAAGCTGGAACCGTCACCTTAAATCCATTTGTCACCCTTATATATATCTCTTTGTCACCGCTAAAGCTTCATTTGTCACCCTTAGGAGAGTATTTGTTACCTTTAGTCTTCTTCTGTTGTTCTTCCTCTTTTGTCATTTTCTGTGTCCACTGTCGCTGGCCGAAGCTTGAACGGGCTTTGACTGGACTTCTGAAGTTGCAAATGCTTGACTTTGACTATTGACTTTGACTGGCATATTGGTGACTTGGGTCAACATAAATTTGAGGTTGACTAGAGCCTTCCTTGTCCTGGCGTTGACTTTGACGACTGTGGTCAGCCCTCGCTTGTTCTTCAGATTGCTTTAGAGCCCTTGGGATCACTGTTCACATTTGACTTCTTGTGAGCACTGTAGGTCCTTTGTCTTCTAGTGAGCACATCTCTCTCTCCTCCAGTTCCTCTTTCTTCTATTCTTCGTCACCTTCAGCTTCCTTCTCATTTGTTACCAATGTGAAGTTATTTGTTACTCTAGTTAAGCATTTGTCACCCATACTCACCTAATTGTCACCACTAAAGTCCAGAAGCCGTCGCCCTTACTCCTCTTACACTGCCTTGAAAGCCGTCGGTCTTGTCTGTATTGAGCCCTATTTGTCACCGTTAGCAGGGTGTTTTTCACCCTTGCTAACCCATTTGTCACCCGTGTAGACACATTTGTCGCCCTTAAGCTCCATTTGTTACCCTTAGCTCAGAGCTTTACATGGACACTTCGGTTGACCGAATTTAGTAGATTGGTCGACCAAACTTAACACGAACTGAGCTTTTAAACATGTGAACATTTGAACAGATCAAGTAATGCCTTCTGAGCAAAGACAACAAGTAAAATCATCAAAAGCAACTTGTGTTATTTACCTTAGCTATCATCAAATTTATGAACAATGCTCATCAGTGTAATATAGACTATGCTATCATCAAGAACATATAAATTCTCATGGATGAATGATGGTTTTATAAATGAATGAACATGACTGAACTATAACTCACCCATTCTAACTCGTAGTTGACAGCACCAAACACATGAGACTCAAATTTGACAGTATCAAAACCAACATCAAACCACGGGACACAACAACCTGTTGAACTTGGGAACGTGAATATTGGAGGTAGATACGAAGGCGTGGATGTTTATTACACGTTTGTCACCCTTATAGAGCTATTTATCACCCTTAACCACCTATGTCACGCCCCGAGCCTTATTTACAGCGAAAGACTCGCTCGGGGAGTGTGAACAGCCGGCATGGTAAGCCTCTTGCAAGCAAGAACAATCAGAGCGCAAGATAATCACACACATAAATGCAATTGCACAGGATTTAATCAAACTTCAACTTTATTTCATAAATGATCAATATTCATAATACAACCACTTTTCATCATCCTTTCCTTCTACTAGACTCAAGAAATAGGAAAATTACATTGACTCAATCTAAACATGATAAACTTCCTAAGTCTTCACTCGTAGCTTTACAAGACTTTCACTCACTTCCGGACCCGCTACTAGTATAGCCTGAATCCTAATCCGAACTACTTCCACCTCCTGTAAAACATTGGAAATAGGTAATGAGCACACTTGCCCAATAGGTATCTTCGCATCAACATGAAGGCACTACTAAAGTAGTTAACATTTTAGCTCTAAAGAATAAGGTAAAATCATGCGAATGCGAATCAATCATGCGATCAAACCAAAGTAACAAGATAAGATAGAATGATCAAGAATGAACTAGCAAGAATATAACATGAACATGATATTTGGCCTTTCACGAGCAAGAATATATCGAGAATGTACTAGCAAGCCACATATTCATCACTTTAGCATCTTATGCTTATGAGCAAGTGCTTCGTGAATTTCTGTGGAATATCAAGCAAGAATGTCATGTCGTGTCGTATCATGGATCTTTACTTATTTATAGAAATAGTACTCCCAGCGTAATGCCACACCAGTAGAATCATACCCCATGGTTTATAAAATAGTATGTTTCCGGCAATCAGCCGAGGGGACTAGCATAGAGCCCTTGAACACAATCAGTGCTCGATCGCATCTTCAGTTATAAATTAAGCTACTTCCACGCAATATAACATTAAAGTATGGCCAAGAATGTGGTACTTCCAATAATTTCATGATAACTAGAATCAATGAATGAATGCTTCGATGCAAGAATGAGTCAAGAAATTGACTTAAACAATGTCATGCTCTTAGAAATAAATCGACAGCATAACGGTATTTTTCTTATCTTCCATTCATTACATTAAGTCTATTAAGTATTATGATAAGTTCTAGATCATCAAGGGTTATCTAGAGTCATTGAAATATCAACCCTTGGTCAAACCTTGGGTTAACATATGCCAGCAGTGTGACGGTCGTTTACCGGGCCGTTACATAATGTGACGCGCCAGTAATGGGCCGTTACAGTGATCCGAGGCCAGAAAAATGAAAATAGTCTTAGAGGAATGTGACAGTCGTTCATTGGGCCGTTACGTGAGCCAGACGGTCCAGTGCAAGGCCGTTACATTACTAGAATCAGAAACAACGATAGTGTATTCTATTTAATAGGCTTTTAATGGTACAACCAACTCGGCGTCCTAGTGGGAATCCCAGGCTCGCGGAGAATTACGGAGGCCTTGAAACAAGATTTCTTAGTCCATTGGAAGGAGTATCCAATAGAGAGGTCCTCAAGTCCAAGATTGTGTTCCTATAGTGCAAAGTGTGAACTAATGACAACATACCGAAATATGTGCCATGCACTTATAGAAATGACTCTATTGACAGAGAGAGATATGTATAATCAATGTGAAAATCATGATGAAAACTCCGTCAATACAAGGTTAAAAAGGAAAGTCATGCTTTATAATACAAACTATAGAATTGGGCTCATTAAACTAACATTACTTAAAATAACAATGAGACACCAAATCATGCAATACCTATCATGAACAATCAAATAACCTTAAAATCACATGATCAGGTTAAAACTTAGGTAACTAGGCTTAACAATAAATAATATTGGCAAGTTATATTCTGTCTAGGGTTGACAGATCATAGACTCTGACAGTCTAGAGATGGGGCGTCACAGTGATTGTGACGGTAAGGAACCAGCCGTTACATGAACGTAACGCGCCTGTCCTAGTGCGTTAGAGACAACAGTGAAAATCCAAAAACAACAGGGTGTGTGACGGTCTGTCGTAGGGCCGTTATATGAGTGTGACGGTCCTACGCTGATGCGTCAGAGCGTCTGCTAACAGAAAACATGTAAAACACTAAGAGATCAACTAACATCATGTCTGTAAATCAAATATCATATCTATTCTAGGCATGATAACGAAGTATAGGCTATCTATATGCATGGGTATCAGTGGATTAGATGAATAACATGCTTTAATTTCTCTATTAGGGCTAAGAGATGCATGACATGTATAATAACTAGTAAAACATGAAATTAATGCTCTACTATGCATGAAATTCAATCAAACCAGAGGGCTTTTAGTCCTATCAGGTTGTTTTTGCCATTCATGAGATAACCTACCTCTTAACTTAGGATGTATCTTCTGAATTGGGTTGAGAATCTTGCCCTAGTTTTCCTTCTTCTGTGACTTTTTCAGCGACTTCTTTAGGTTCTATCTCCATGACCTCTTGACCTAAAGATGTGAAATTTGGAGGGGAGTTAGTCTAAAGTATTGTAAACAAATGCCTCTAAAGAACTTACTTGAGATAGTGACTCCTTACCTTCATTCTTTACATCCAAAAAGTAAGGGTCGCACAGTTCAGAACTAGGTCCTATTTATAGGGTTCTAGCTAGGGTTTGAAGATTAGATCGAGTTTAGAGTCCTTAATCTATCAAAACCTAATCTCTAAGAGTTCTTAGAGTCTTTATACATTGTTCCACTTAGGTCTCTTGTGGATAGGAACATCAAGTTCCAATCTTTTTACAACTTCTTCTACTCACGGAATACACAGAGTGTAACGGTCGAACCCTACCGCGTTACACGGCTATGGCGGTCTTACGATAGACCGTTACAGTCGTCGTAGCTAGAGTTTCTAATTATTAAAACTCTTTTATTTACCTATGCATATATTTAGTTATATAATTAGTATTTATCCTTAAAAATTCATGGATAGGCTTAATAACCTTCTAGAATATGGGCCAAACTTAATGGCCCTGGTCTTAAAACCTTTTTGGACTCTAATTAAGTGGGTTGGGTTAATTGATTAACACCATTTGGCCTTATATTGATTAATAAATTTAAATTAGTCCATTTATTGCTAATAATGCCAGAAAATTCTTAAATAAATTATGGGGCACTACACCCTCCCCCACTTAGAAAAATTTGGTCCCCAAATTCAATACATGGATTGTGGAGAGTGTACTTACAGTCGCTTCATAAGGCCATGTTTTCTTCCATTGGATCTTGACCATAGGAATAACTTTATTCCTTAATTGACGAACTTCCCGATCCACAATTTTTATTGGTGTTTGTTCGTATGTTAAGTCTTTCTGAATCTCCAGATTATAAAATGTGAAAATATGATCTGGATAATATACATACTTCTTTAGCATAGAGACGTGAAATACGTCATGAACTCCTGCTAACTGTGGAGGAAAAGCTAATCCATAAGCCACTTCACCGACCCTTTCAAGAATTTCAAACGGGCCAATGAATCTAGGAGTTAGCTTTCCTTTAATGCCAAATCTTCGAATACCACGACCTGGAGAAACCTTCAGATATACATGTTCTCCTACTTGAAACTCCAAGTCGCGCCTTCGATTGTCGGCATAAGATTTCTGCCTATCTTGTGCCATCTTCATTCTTTCCTGGATGAGCTTTATTTTTTCTGTAGAATCTCTGATAAGGTTAGGGCTTAGAAATTGCCTTTCCCCTATCTCATTCCAACATATTGGAGATCGACAACTTTTCCCATATAGAGCTTTAAAAGGTGCCATTTGTATGCTTGCTTGATAGCTGTTATGATATGTAAATGCCACCAGAGGCAAGTGATCATGCCACCTTCCTCCAAAGTCAATGATACAAGCCCTGAACATGTCTTTTACCACCTGATTTGTTCTTTCCGTCTGACCATCAGTTTGTGGATGAAAGGCTGTGCTAAAATTTTATCTGGTCCCTAGTGAATGTTGTAGACCTTTCCAGAACTGTGATGTAAATCTAGGATCTCTATCTGATACAATAGAGATAGGGACACCATGTAGTTTAACAATTTCTTTCATGTATAATGCTGCCAGGATATCCACAGACCATCGACTCTTTATTGGTATGAAATGTGCGGATTTAGTCAATCGATCTATGATTACCCATATGCCATCGTGTCCATCTCTTTTCTTAGGTAATCCCACGATGAAATCCATTCCTATGCTCTCCCATTTCCATTCGGGAATATTTAAGGGATGTAATTTACCTGTGGGTCTAAAATGTTCAGCTTTAACTTGTTGGCAGGTTAGACAATGAGACACGAAGTCAGCTATTTCCCTCTTCATATTGGGCCACCAAAAGTTTCCTTTGAGGTCCTGATACATTTTTGTACCTCCTGGATGAATGGTGTACTTTGATTTATGTGCTTCTTCTAGGATCAATTTATTTGTATCCTCATGATCCGGTATACACATTCGGCCCTTGAATAGTAATCTTCCATCATTAGAGATAGAAAAATCCGGTCTTTGTTCAATATTGGCCTTAATTTCCAGTACAACTGGATCATCCTCTTGTAATTTGGCCAAATGCTCTATTAATGTAGGTTGAGCTCGGATATTATCTATGAAGCAATCTTCTTCCTTAATATCAACATCTAAATTCAAGTGAGCAAATTGAGGAATAAGGTTAGTCACACTAATCATGAGACTTGATAACATACCCATTAATTTTCTGCTGAGTGCATCTGCTACAGCATTTGCCTTGCCATGATGATATTGAATAGCAAAGTTAAAGTCATTGAGATGTTCTAACCACCTCCTCTACCTCATATTACGCTCCTTTTGAGAGAATAAATACTTCAAGCTCTTGTGATCTGAGTAGATCGTAAACTTTTCTCCATAAAGACAATGACGCCAAATTTTCAAGGCAAAGATAACTGCTGCCAATTCTAAATCATGTACAGGATAATTTTCTTCATGACGCTTCAATTGTCTTGAAGAATAGCAAATCACTTTTCCATTCTGCATAAGGACACATCCTAAGCCCATTCCAGACGCATCCGTATACACTTCAAATCCACCACCCTCCATTGGTAGTGATAAAATAGGGGCTGTGGTAATATGATTCTTAAGAATTTGGAAATTCTTCTCACATTCCTCTGACCAGACAAAAGGGTTTTCTTTTCTGGTGAGTCTAGTTAAAGGGACTGCTATCTTTGAGAAGTCCTTAATGAATCTTCTATAATAACCAGCTAGACCCATAAAGCTCTTTACTTTAGACACAGTCGTAGGCCGACTCCAATTCTTGACAGCTTCTACCTTAGAAGGATCCACAGCAATACCTTCTTTTGAAATAATGTTGCCTAGGAATGAGACTTCTTCGAGCCAGAATTCACACTTATTGAGTTTGGCATATAGCTTGTGTTCTCTAAGTGTTTACAAAGTTATTTTCAAATGTTCTTCATGTTCTTCTTTTATCCTTGAGTATATCAGGATATCATCGATGAAGACGACAATGAATCGATCCAGGTATGGCTGGAAGACACTGTTCATAAGTTGCATGAATGCTACTGGGGCATTAGTTAACCCGAACGGCATCACCACGTATTCATAGTGGCCATAACGACTTCGAAAAGTCGATTTATAGATATCTTCTTCTTTAATTCTAAGTTGATGATAACCAGATCTGAGGTCAATCTTAGAGAAATACTCAGCTCCCGAAAGTTGGTCGAAGAGCTCATCAATACGCGGCAACGGATACTTATTCTTAATTGTAAGCTGATTCAGTCGCCGGTAATCGATACATAGCCTGAGGGAACCATCTTTCTTCTTGACAAATAGAACAGGTGCACCCCAAGGGGATGTGTTGGGTCTGATGAAACCCTTATCTAGAAGTTCTTGTAACTGCTTCTTTAGTTCCTTGAGTTCTGTGGGGGACATCCTGTAAGGGGCTATAGAAACAGGTGCCGCACCAGGAATGAGTTCAATGGTAAAGTTTACTTCCCTTTCGGGTGGTAAATTCGGTAGTTCAGATGGGAACACGTCTGGGAAATCATTTGCAATAGGAATATTGGCTAGGACAATCTCCTTAGATTCGGTAATAATGACTGAAGCAAGGAAAGCTTCGCATCCTTGCGAGATAAGCTTACAAGCGTGAAGAGAAGATATAATGGTAGGATGTTTTTTGTATTTGATGCCAAGAAAAAAAAGTCTTGGAAGATCGGGCTTTCGAAAAGATATTATCCTATTTTGGCAATTGATATAAGCATCATGGTCTACAAGCCAATCTACCCATAAAATGACGTCATAACCTTTCATATCAAGGCATACTAAGTTTGCGGGGAGATTGTGTCCTTCTACCACTACCTCGCAATCAGGATAATGCTTGGTAAGCTTAGTTCCAGATCCTAAAGGTGTAGTAATAGCAAGATCTGAAGGTAAGGAAACTGATGCAATTGGTAAGCTTTTTGCAAAAGTGGTGGAGATAAAAGAATGAGAAGCACCAGTATCGAATAGCACGAATGCAGGGCAAGAATAGATTTGAAGAGTACCTTCTATAAGCCCATCATTTAAATCCCTGGGTGCTTCATCTTCATCTATAACCGTATTGAGGTGAGCCTGCCTCCTGCGTCGTCCATTAGCTGATTGCTCTTTCATAAGGGGGCAATCTGGCACACGATGCTCCCTACTTCCACAACGCAAACAAGCACCGAGGCGCTTCCAGCATTCTTCTGCCGAATGGCCGAATTTCTCGCAAAAAGTGCACGCCATGGCAACTTGCTCCTTCTCTTCCTTAACCCTTTTATTATTCTTTTGGGAACTTCCACCGTTCCCGCTCCTTGATCTTTTCTTGTTATCACGGCTTTTGTAGGGTTCTGTGATGCTAAACTTCTCCTTCTTATAATGCCGATCTGAGCGCCGGCTAGATTCCTCTCCCTTTCCTTTCAACTTTTCGACCTTCTCTAAGATCCTCTCGCATAGATATGCCCTCTGAACCATCTCTGCGCAAGTGCGGATATTTTGTGTCCCAAGTTGCTGAATGAACCCGGGCCTAACCCGTCCATAAATCGATTTGCCTTTAATAATTCTGTGCTAATAAGGTGTGGTGCATATGGTGTTAGTCTTGAAAACTGCAGCTCATACTTTGCTACTGACATCATCCCTTGACGAAGCGAGGCAAACTCCATGGCCTTCCTTTCCTTCACATGTTCGGAGAAATACTTGGCACGAAATAAAGTGAGAAAACCATCCCACGTGTGAGGTGCATTGGCCGGAGGTGCCGGGACCGATTTCCACCAAGTACGGGCATCCTTATTTAATTGGAATGTTGCTAGACGGACCTTCTCTTGATCAGTGCATTGAATGACATCAAAGATACAATTCATTTCATCGATCCAATTTTCTGCTTCGTCTGGATTGGAAGATCCATAGAAACGCAGAGGATTTAGACTCCGGAAATTGCGATGAAGGTCGCCAGCCCGTGCTCCTGCCCCTGCCTGGGCCATGGTTTGCAATGCTTGCGTAAGGCCGACAACGGTTTGTTGCATGCCATTCCAGTCTACGCGATGAGCCATGATAAGAATAATAAGGTACCTGAGAGAAATATAACAGCTTGTTATTTCTCGTGAGACCGAAAGAAAATCAATCTTAAAGCTAATAACTATCTAATCCCGGCTCTACCCAATTCTCACATGGGCATGAAAATTCCTTCCTTGGTTCGTAGGTGGGGGTCCTTAACCCTTGGACTTATCCTAAGACATGATTCTTTTCCCTAAGTCCTGAGACTTAGGCTCTGATACCAACTTACCTGTCACGCCCCGAGCCTTATTTACAGCGGAAGACTCGCTCGGGGAGTGCGAACAGCCGGCATGGAAAGCCTCTTGCAAGCAAGAACAATCAGAGCGCAAGACAATCACACACATAAATGCAATTGCACAGGATTTAATCAAACTTCAACTTTATTTCATAAATGATCAATATTCATAATACAACCACTTTTCATCATCTTTTCCTTCTACTAGACTCAAGAAATAGGAAAATTACATTGACTCAATCTAAACATGATAAACTTCCTAAGTCTTCACTCGTAGCTTTACAAGACTTTCACTCACTTCCAGACCCGCTACTAGTATAGCCTGAATCCGAATCCGAACTACTTCCACCTCCTGTAAAATATTGGAAATAGGTAATGAGCACACTTGCCCAGTAGGTATCTTCGCATCAACATGAAGGCACTACTAAAGTAGTTAACATTTTAGCTCTAAAGAATAAGGTAAAATCATGCGAATGCGAATCAATCATGCGATCAAACCAAAGTAACAAGATAAGATAGAATGATCAAGAATGAACTAGCAAGAATATAACATGAACATGATATTTGGCCTTTCACGAGCAAGAATATATCGAGAATATACTAGCAAGCCACATATTCATCACTTTAGCATCTTATGCTTATGAGCAAGTGCTTCGTGAATTTCTGTGGAATATCAAGCAAGAATGTCATGTCGTGTCGTATCATGGATCTTCACTTATTTATAGAAATAGTACTCCCAGCGCAATGCGACGCCAGTAGCATCATACCCCATGGTTTATAAAATAGTATGTTTCCGGCAATCAGCCGAGGGGACTAGCATAGAGCCCTTGAACACAATCAGTGCTCGATCGCATCTTCAGTTATAAATTAAGCTACTTCCACGCAATATAACAGTAAAGTATGGCCAAGAATGTGGTACTTCTAATAATTTCATGATAACTAGAATCAATGAATGAATGCTTCGATGCAAGAATGAGTCAAGAAATTGACTTAAACAATGTTATGCTCTTAGAAATAAATCGACAGCATAACGGTATTTTTCTTATCTTCCATTCATTACATTAAGTCTATTAAGTAATATGATAAGTTCTAGATCATCAAGGGTTATCTAGAGTCATTGAAATATCAACCCTTGGTCAAACCTTGGGTTAACATATGCCAGCAGTGTGATGGTCGTTTACCGGGCCGTTACATAATGTGACGTGCCAGTAATGGGCTGTTACAGTGATCCGAGTCCAGAAAAATTAAAATAGACTCAAAGGAATGTGACGGTCGTTCATTGGGCCGTTACGTGAGCCTCACGGTCCAGTGCAAGGCAGTTACATTACTAGAATCAGAAACAACGATAGTGTATTCTATTTAATAGGCTTTTAATGGTACAACCAACTCGGCGTCCTAGTGAGAATCCCAGGCTCGCGGAGAATTACGGAGGCCTTGAAATAAGATCCTAGTCTATTGGAAGGAGTATCCATTAAAGAGGTCCTCAAGTCCAAGATTGTGTTCCTATAGTGCAAAGTGTGAACTAATGACAACATACCGGAATATGTGCCATGCACTTATAGAAATGACTCTATTGACAGAGAGAGATATGTATAATCAATGTGAAAATCATGATGAAAACTCCGTCAATACAAGGTTAAAAAGAAAAGTCATGCTTTATAATACAAACTATAGAATTGGGCTCATTAAACTAACATTACTTAAAATAACAATGAGACACCAAGTCATGCAATACATATCATGAACAATCAAATAACCTTAAAATCACATGATCAGGTTAAAACTTAGGTAACTAGGCTTAACAATAAATAATATTGACAAGTTATATTCTGTCTAGGGTTGACAGATCATAGACTCTGACGGTCTAGAGATGGGGCGTCACAGTGATTGTGACGGTCAGGAACCAGCCGTTACATGAACATAACGCGCCTGTCGTAGTGCGTTAGAGACAACAGTGAAAATCCAAAAACAACAGGGTGTGTGACGGTCTGTCGTAGGGCCATTATATGAGTGTGACGGTCCTACGCTGATGCGTCAGAGCGTCTCCTAACAGAAAACATGTAAAACACTAAGAGATCAACTCACATCATATCTGTAAATAAAACATCATATCTATTCTAGGCATGATGACGAAGTATAGGCTATCTATATGCTTGGGTATCAGTGGATTAGATGAATAACATGCTTTAATTTCTCTATTAGGGCTAAGAGATGCATGACATGTATAATAACTAGTAAAACATGAAATTAATGCTCTACTATGCATGAAATTCAATCAAACCAGATGGCTTTTAGTCCTATCAGGTTGTTTTTGCCATTCATGAGATAACCTACCTCTTAACTTAGGCTGTATCTTCTGAATTGGGTTGAGAATCTTGCCCTAGTTTTCCTTCTTCTATGACTTTTTCAGCGACTTCTTTAGGTTCTATCTCCACGACCTCTTGACCTAAAGATGTGAAATTTGGAGGGGAGTTAGTCTAAAGTATTGTAAACAAATGCCTCTAAAGAACTTACCTGAGATAGTGACTCCTTACCTTGATTCTTTACGTCCAAAAAGTAAGGGCCGTACAGTTCAGAACTAGGTCCTATTTATACGGTTCTAGCTAGGGTTTGAAGATTAGATCGAGTTTAGAGTCCTTAATCTATCAAAACCTAATCTCTAAGAATTCTTAGAGTCTTTATACATTGTTCCACTTATGTCTCTTGTGGATAGGGACATCAAGTTCCAATCTTTTTACAACTTCTTCTACTCACGGAATACGCAGAGTGTAACGGTCGAACCCTACCGCGTTACACGGCTGCGGCGGTCTTACGATAGACCGTTACAGTCATCGTAGCTAGAGTTTCTAATTATTAAAAGTCTTTTATTTACCTATCCATATATTTATTTATATAATTAGTATTTATCCTTAAAAATTCATGGATAGGCTTAATAACCTTCTTGAATATGGGACAAACTTAATGGGCCTGGTCTTAAAACCTTTTTGGACTCTAATTAAGTGAGTTTGGTTAATTGATTAACACCATTTGGCCTTATATTGATTAATAAATTTAAATTAGTCCATTTAATTGCTAATAATGCCAGAAAATTCTTAAATAAATTCTAGGGCACTACAACCTATTTCTTACCCTTACATAAATATTTGTCCGCCTTGAATAGAAGCTATTTGTCACCCTCCCTTACACGGTTTTGCAATTTTTTCGGCCTTGTCTACCTATTTGTCACCCTTGAGATCCTATTTGTTACCCTTACATAGATATTTGTGTTGAGGCTCCAAGTGGTCCACGTAGAACACGGGACACGTCATCCACGCGGGGGTGTTGTTCATGTATTGCCACCGATGCAATGCCGCAGTCCACATCAACAGAAATGATGACACCGAACTGGACCTCGAAAATTAAAATTCCTAATTCCTTATTTACCCTTCTCGCCATGTCTTGGCCATTAACGGACATCATCAGACAACAAACCTACCAAAAGGCGGTTCGTCTCTCCATCGTGCTCAGCGTCTCATCTTCCTTGCAGTGCTATTCGTCTCCCCTACAAGCCATTTGCGAGCTCTACGTCATTTGCTATGCGGTCACCCTCATTTGTGAGCTCTCTTTCATCACTAACAGCCATGGAGTTGAAGGAGACACCCGTGCAACACTTCATCCGCAGTAAACTGGATGTCCCACCAGCATCTCAGGAAGCTACGATTTCTACGGTCGAAAAAGAAACGTCTGAGGAACCTAGTGTTTCTAAGGGCTCCACTTCAGGATGACAAGTTAAAGGTAGGGGGGTTCCTTATCTCCCTTACATAGCTATTTGCCCCCCTTATCGACCTATTTATTTGTCACCCTTAGATAGGTATTTTGTCACCCTTCTTTCATTTTTCTACCTCAAAGAGCTATCAAATTTAGATGGGTAGTTGTCACCCTTTTCCACCTATTGTCACCCTTGTTTATACAATTAACGCCCTTGATTTTACCAACGTCACCCTATCCCGTTATTTTATTTCACCCTTATCTATCTATTTGTTACCTTTAAAGACTTATTTGTCACTCTTAAACCCCTATTTGTCACCGTTGTTGAATCATTTCTCACCCCTGTAGCGTTGTCTCACCGTCCCGTTATTTGTCAACCTTATACAGCTATGTGTCATCCTTAAGGATCTATTTGTCACCTTTAAACATCTATTTGTGACACTTGTTGAAACATTTTGTCATCCCATGGGTTGTCACAATTATCCACCTATTTAATAAAATTATATAATATATTAATTTAAATAATATTAAAAACATTAAGATCTCAAAATATTTAAAATTGATATATATCTAATAAAAATTAGTTAAATATTTATAATTAAATTACTATAAAATAAAATAATATTAATTAAAATAATAGTAATTAATATATAAGGAAAGTAAAATAATATATTACTTAAATTAACTTAACTTAAAATTAGTTTAAATAAATTTTTAAAAATTAGTTCAATAAAAATAGTAAATAGTAGTACTATTGTAGATTTTGTCACCCATTAGCATTGTCAGCCTGTCCCTTTATTTGTTACCCATATACTATCCACCTATCTATCACTCTTATTGTAACGACCCGAGATCCGAGTACCAAAAAGGAACCGGCATGACTCGAACCTCGGCCTGCCACCCAAGAGCCCGAAGACTCGGAAGGGTTAAAGGATGGTGAGGGTACAAGAAAAGTTAAAATAACGGCAGAACTAGCACAATAAAATAAAAATAATGCAAGAATTAAGATAAATAATCACTAAACAGCTACAAGGTCCAAAGTATCTCATGTCCAATATAAGTACAGTCAACACAAAAGAAAGTACAAGTACACGGGGCATACCCCGGCTCTGGCAACTAGCTACTAACCCTGGCTACTGGAATCACGCTGAAACTCGGACGTGCCTCTCGACGACCTCGCCTCCCCTGAAAATATAGGGGTGAGCCTCATTTCATCGGCTCAGTAGGGATCTCGCGGACCCCCACCTCACACGAGAGAAACAAGACAGCAAGGAGCGAATGGGCACGAAAGGTAACACTACCTAGCAGGAGTACGATAGAAGCAACAAGCAATAATAAATAAATGAGAAAGCTCACTATAATAACCTTACCGAATAAACCGACCTCGAACCAACGGAGAAACAAGTCTGTACCTGTCAGGAGACAGGAGAACCACCCACTATAAGTAAAGTTCGATGCGTCCCCTGACGTCTTACACCGATCCTCAGTGTCTCCCTATGACGCCCCAGGCGGAGACTAAGACACACAACAAGTACCACGAACAAGGACTAGTTGGGGTCGCGCTTGTCAGCGCGGGTCCGACGCCCCCAACCAAGTGTGCACACACAGACCATATGCCCTAGGTCGGATCCTCTAGCTTGTTCATCCCCAAAGCTCGGACTCAGGCAACGCGAAGGGGCCCTACGGTAACTAGCCTAACAACCATCTCTCTCGGGTAAGCCGCTCCACCACCCCCGGGTGGGTCAGCACACGCGTGTTGTAAGAAGGCTACGACAAGTGGACGTGTCACTAGAGATAAGACTCAACTCACGGAAACCACTGTTCAAAGGAAACGGAGTGGCAGTCCACCTGGGACTGCCCTGAGCTTGGCAGTCCTCCCTGGACCGTAAAATAGGCCTAGCGATCTCCCTGAGACCGCCAGGCTTAGCCAAGCGATCAAGCCATGACAGCAAGGGGGTGAGCCAAAGGGGGGCAAACTGTCTATCGCCAGGCCGCTACCCAAACCAAATGGTCCTCATCGAACCGCAAGGCACAAAGAAACGATCATGCCCTGACTGTAACCCTACACGTGACTCCCAACAGTCGAAAACATGCACCCCGAGGGTGCTTTGACCAACAAGGCAAATGATCATGTGCTGGCCGCTACCCAATGGGTAGCGGTCAGTCGCGAGACCGCTTACCAGGCCTAGCGGTCCCCTGGGGGCTGCTAAGCCCAACGACATGATAAAACGCCTGGCGGTCCCCTGAGGGCCGCCAAAGGGGCCCTAGCGGTCACTGGATGGACCGAAACCCAACCCGAGCATGGGAACGAAGGGAACGGCCCAAAAATCCATTCCACGCCCCGATCATCCCCCGATGATGGGGAAACAAAGGGTATCCATCCCCAACCCTCCTAGCATGATTCTACACCCATAGATCAGTCAAAAACCCCTAGAAACAAGAGATCCGGCGCATAAAACCCAAACATGCATTTTCACCCTCCCTGCTCAAATACGCCCCTCTCGGCCTCTCCTCGGCCTACAAATCACGGGGAATGTGAGAAAGAGGGCAAGGATCCGTCCCCTTATCTCAAGGAAGCTCGAAATCCGCCGGATCGCCGCCGATCTGCAAATCTTGGCCGAGCATGATCTCCATTCCCCACGCCGCGAGAATGGCACCGCCTCGATCAAGCTATTTGTCACCCCCCCTTACACGGTTTTGCAATTTTTTTGGCCTTGTCTACCTATTTGTCACCCTTGAGATCCTATTTGTTACCCTTACATAAATATTTGTGTTCAGGTTCCAAGTGGTCCACGTAGAACATGGGACACGTCGTCCACGCGGGGGTGTTGTTCACGAATTGCCGCTGATGCAACGCCGCAGTCCACATCAACAGAAATGATGACACCGAACTGGACCTCAAAAATTAAAATTCCTAATTCCTTGTTTACCCTTCCCGCCATGTCTTGGCCCTTAACGGACATCATCAGACAACAAACCTACCAAAAGGCGGTTCGTCTCTCCATCGTGCTCAGCATCTCGTCTTCCTCATAGTGCTATTTGTCTCCCCTACAAGCCACTTGCGAGCTCTCCGTCATTTGCTATGCGGTCACCCTCATTTGTGAGCTCTCTTTCATACCTGACAGCCATGGAGTTGAAGGAGACACCCGTGCAACACTTCATCCGCCGTAAACTGGATGTCCCACCTGCATCTCATGAAGCTACGGTTTCTACGGCCGAAAAAGAAACGTCTGAGGAACCTAGGGTTTCTAAGGGCTCCACTTCATGACGACAAGTTAAAGGTAGGGGGGTTCCTTATCTCCCTTACATAGCTATTTGCCCCCCTTATCGACCTATTTATTTGTCACCCTTATATAGGTATTTTGTCACCCTTCTTCATTTTTCTTCCTCAAAGAGCTATCAAATTTAGATGGGTAGTTGTCACCCTTTTCCACCTATTGTCACCCTTGTTTATACAATTGGCGCCCTTGATTTTACCAATGTCACCCTATCCCATTATTTTATTTCACCCTTCTCTATCTATTTGTTACCTTTAAAGACTTATTTGTCACTCTTAAACCCCTATTTGTCACCGTTGTTGAATCATTTCTCACCCCTGTAGCGTTGTCTCACGTCCCGTTATTTGTCAACCTTATACAGCTATGTGTCATCCTTAAGGATCTATTTGTCACCTTTAAACATCTATTTGTGACACTTATTGAAACATTTTGTCATCCCATGGGTTGTCACAATTATCCACCTATTTAATACAATTATATAATATATTAATTTAAATATTATAAAAATATTAAGATATCAAAATATTTAAAATTAATATATATCTAATAAAAATTAGTTAAATATTTATAATTAAATTACTATAAAATAAAATAATAGTAATTAAAATAATATTAATTAATATATAAGGAAAGTAAAATAATATATTACTTAAATTAACTTAACTTAAAATTAGTTTAAATAAAGTTTTAAAAATTAGATCAATAAAAATAGTAAATAGTAGTACTATTGTAGATTTTGTCACCCATTCGCATTGTCAGCCTTTCCCTTTATTTGTCACCCTTATACTATCCACCTATCTATCACTCTTATTGTAACGACTCGAGATACGAGTACCGAAAAGGAACCGGCGTGACTCGAACCTCGGCTTGCCACCCAAGAGCCTGAAGACTCGGAAGGGTTAAAGGATGGTGTGAGGGTACAAGAGAAGTTAAAATAACTGTATAACTAGCACAATAAAATAAAAATAATGCATGAATTAAGATAAATAATCACTAAACAGCTACAAGGTCCAAAGTATCTCATGTCCAATATAAGTACAGTCAACACAAAAGAAAGTACAAGTACACGGGGCATACCCCGGCTCTGACAACTGGCGACTAACCCTGGCTACTCGAATCACGCTGAAACTCCGACGTGCCTCTCGACGACCTCGCCTCCCCTGAAAATATAGGGGTGAGTCTCATTTCATAGGCTCAGTAGGGATCTCGCGGACCCCCATCTTGAACGAGAGAAATAAGACAGCAAGGAGCGAATGAGCACGAAAGGTAACAACCTAGCAGGAGTACGATAGAAGCAACAAGTAATAATAAATAAACGAAAAAGCTCACTATAATAACCTTACCGAACAAACCGACCTCGAACCAACGGAAAAACAAGTCCATACCTATCAGGAGACAGGAGAACCACCCACTATAAGCAAAGTCGGATGCGTCCCCTGACGTCTTACACCGTGCCTTAGTGTCTCCCTATGACGCCCCAGGCGGAGACTAAGACACACAACAAGTACCATGAACAAGGACTAGTTGGGGTCATGCTCGTCAACACGGGTCCGACGCCCCCAACCAAGTGTGCACACACAGACCATGCACCCTAGGTCAGATCCTCTAGCTGGTTCATCCCCAAAGCTCGGACTCAAAGCTGCGTGAAGGGGCCCTACGGTAACTAGCCTAACAAACATCTCTCTCGGGTAAGCCGCTCCACCACCCCCGGGTGTGCCAGCACACGCGTGTTGTAAGAAGGCTACAACTAATGGACGTGTCACTGGAGATAAGACTCAACTCACGGAAACCACTGTTAGGGTGCTAGGCCCGGATACAGAGGGGGGTGAATGTATCCTTCTATGTATAATGGCCAAATAAAAACTTGGAAGCTAGAGATAGACACAGAATAGAACCAATTTGATTCAACTCAAATACAAACACTTGGAGCGTGCCTATCCAAGCATCTAGCGGAAGCAAATCAAGCAATCTGATGAACCAGTTGAAAATCCTTTTAAACAAAAGAGCAAATATGTAACTGGCCCCCAAATAACCAACTAGCGGAAGCAGCACAAATGAGAATAAGAAATCTCAAGATAATCTGTGAAGGGTGGTAGGAGATCTGGAAGAACACACTACAAGCAAACCACTGCTCAAAGATTTTAAGGTGGTTCGGTCCTCCAGACCTACATCCACCCCTCACTCCCAACCGGAGTGAGGCTTCACTAGCAAACGCTAGAACCAAGCAGACTCAGTCTGCAAACAGTTGCTGCCACACAGCTTGACCAGGGGAACAACCTCCCCTCTTCCTCCCAACCGGAGGGACACCCAAGTGACTCCCAGCAACTTGGAAACTAGAGGTCGAAGACCTCACTTCCTCCAAACCAGGAGGGACCACTGGACTTGCAACCACAAGCCCAGAACCGGAGGACTAGCCTCCCTTCCTCTAACCAGAGGGCAACCCACAAGTGACAACCTGTCACTTGCAACCTGGAGATCAGATCTCCCTTCTCCTGAACCAACAGGAGGACCCGATCCCCAACAGGGCAATCGGAAGAACAAAGATGATCAGAAAACAAAGAAAAATAATAAAGGAAAATAACACAGCAATCAGAAAGCTGTAAAACGAAATGCACAATGTGGCTCTCAACGGAGCTGACTGGCCTGGATCTGATCCACGGTCCAGTGAAGACAGATCTTCAAGCAGCTTCTTCCTTCTTCTCCACGAGCTCTCTCGCTCACTCTCTTTCTCTCTTTCTTTCTCTTCTGCTCTCCAAATCTCTCACTCTCTATCTCTCTTTCTTTCTCTTCTACTCTCCTAATCTCTCACTCACTGCTCTCTCTTCACGGCTTCTCTCTTCTATCTCTTCTTCCTCTCTTTTCCTTCTTTTTCTCTTATTCTGGATCGAAGGGCTTTCTGCTCTTCAGGCTTTTGCTTCGATCAACCTTCATCTGAAGACGAAGGCTCCATTATATACCAGTAGTAGCAGGTGGGTAAGGTGCAGAACGTGTGTGCCTCCCACGCTTCATCCAGAACCTTCTTGCCACGTGCCCTTATAGCATTGGTTCCTTTAGTATCGGATCACGTGCAGCCCAGACACCGGTGTATGTTCTTCCTCAGACCTGCAAGGAGATAAAAACCATTAACACTGAGGACCACAAGAACTAAAAACTGCATGAGGTATGTGATAGCAATACGAGATGCACTTTACTGAGAACGACACGAGATACACAAGATTATTACAGTACGAGACAATGAGAGAATGACACGAGGTCAGATGCAAACAGCACGAGGTAAAAAGAGAACGACACAAAGTATCACTGTAACAAAACAAACATTACGAAGAGAACGACACGAAGTATCACTGTAACAAAACAAACATTACGAAGAGAACGACACGAGATACATAAAAATAAAGCTAACACCACAAAGAAAACGACACGAAGTATCACTGTAACAAAACAAACATTACGAAGAGAACGACACGAGATACATAAAAATAAAGCTAACACCACAAAGAAAACGACACGAAGTCAGAAGAGAACCGCACGAGGTGAGAAGGAAATCTCACGGAGTGAAAAAGGTAGACAGACACGCGATCAGAAGGAACCAGGATGAAGATAGAAATAAACAATCACGAGGACATAAACATAAGAATAACACGAGGACACGAATACAAAAGTAACACGAAGACATGAATACAAAAACAACACAACATAACAAACTCGCTCGAACTTACAAACGACTCGAAGACGAGGACGACACGGGCTAAAACCAACTCGAAAACGAAAATAGAAACCGACACGAAGTGTGGTCACAAAGCAAAAAGGACACGGGGTCTAGGAGAAACAACACGAAGACAGAAAAATAGGAACGGTTTCAATCGACACGTGATAAAACAAAGAAAGCAGGAAAATGACTCGAGTAACTACAGTAAATGACACGAAAACACAAGAGCAAAAATAAAACGGATGACTCGAGATGAGCAACTAAATACTGAAGAAACAACACGAGGTTCACAAGAAAATGACTCGAAGTTCATCAGAATAATTCGAGCTGCTTCAGTAAACAACACGAAGACAATCAACAAACATAGTTGGAACAACACGACGTACAAAAGGACAACACGAAGTGTAGTAAACACCAACAACACGAAGTATGAAAGGAATTGTCACGCCCCGAGCGCGGAAGATACCCGGAGATGCGCGACGTGTCTATATCAATCATGTCAATCAGAGTGGTCGTGTATTCGACACAAAGACAGAGATGCGCAAAATAGCAAGATAACCCAATCCTTTATTTTATAAGGGATAGACTATTACAAATCCAATACTCTGTTAAATAAAAAGGAAAAGAATACATAGTTGACTCAAGAAACTATGGAAAAGACTAGACGACACTTGTAGAAGCTCTATCACTTTCACTCTTGACCATTCCCATCCGATTGACTTCCATCGTCGTCGGACTTACCTGAAAAGTAAAAAGGGACAAACGGAATGAGCGAACGCTCAGTAGGAAATTATATCTCAAGCACTAGCAAGTGGTTTAAGTAATTACATTTTCATGGATGCAATAAAGCTATGCATGCTCGCATGAAACGACAAGATAGAGAGAATGTAATATCAAAGAAATAAGATGAACTTTCATGAACAAGATACAAGTTATTCAAGATATTCAAGCAAGTACCATTATCGAGTCATGTCAAGAACTTTGGCTATCATGTATCAAGCAAGTAAATTACCCTCTTTCGGGCCACGCATTTCATTTCATGTCAAGTACGAGTCAAGTACAAGATGTGTGTGGAATGTCCAATCAAGCAAGTCAAGTACTCGGTATAATGCCAGATACCTTATCATTTTAACTCCCATGGGCACAAGTACTTTCGGGTGCTCCTCCCAGGACCAGATCGGGCCCTATATGCGCAGGCATTTATCATGTGTTTTGACATCCACTCTTGTTTGTATAGCCAATATAGAATTTCAATAATCAAGCTTGTAGATACGTATGACAACTTTGATAGAATAGAGTCCAAAATATGACAAAGGACATAGAATGGCGATAATAACGGTATAATCATGATGTCGATAAAACTAGGTAGATTATGGTTCCCTTAACTTAGGTACCACGACAAATCAATATGGACATTCTTTATATAGAATTGAGGTCCACATGAACATTAGATCAAGCAAGATACCCTCATTCTTATCATAGAATTGAGGTTTACAAGAACGATATGGCATGATATCATCATCCCATTAAGAATTTCTTATGATATACTCTTTGTATAATCATAAGGGCCGGTATACCATGTTTCTTTAGATTGACATGGCAAGGATCGTGTAATGGGTTTTTAGGGTACAACCAGCTCAGTCGGCCTTGAGGGAATCCAAGGCTACGAGGAGTCTTACGGAGGTCTCTATGACTAACTCGCTAGTCCAAAGGAACGGAATGTCCAATGGAGAGCTTGTATGTCAATGAGAGTTGAGTGTGATCGGTAAATCAACATGAAAACGTGGGACTATACTCACGGAGTGGAGAATAGTGCCGATATATATATATTATGATATATATAAAACCATCGGTTAGCAAATCAGATGAAAATCAGTTTATAGTAAAATAACGACTTAGGTCAAGTCGTTTCTCAAGTAATTAACGCCTAACATAGGGGCGTTAACATATTTCTATTTTACAGAATTTTCAATAATCTCATTAATTTATGAAAAACACGCCCTTGTCTGGGGCGTTTTTCAAGTAACTAACGCCTAGTATCAGGGCGTTTATATATGTTCCGTTTCGCAGAATTTCATTATTTCAATACTCTATCTAAAAAGCGCCCTGGACAGGGTCGTTTCTTCATATTTGACGACTGCTGCTGCAGGCGTCTCATGAATTACGGATTTGACAGAATATAAATAAGTTGCAGGACTTATATAAGACACGCCCTGAGAAGGGGCGTTACTGGCTTAACTCTATGTTTCAGAACATACCAGGACTCTGGATAATACGCGCCTAAGCAAGGGGCGTTACTTTTAAAGTCACGCCCTCTGATGAGGCGTTAATACGTGGAAAACGACCTTGTGCAGGCCGTGAATTCAAGAAATTGCAGGACATTAGATTTGGAGACAGGATCATGCATTAATAATCAAGGTTTCATATATAATCCGTTCTTATCATGCTTAAGTCATGATCTCGTAAAATTAACGCCTGTGTACAGGACGTTTCTTAATAAATTGACGACCGCTGTTATGGTCGTTTATTTTAAAATAGCGCCCTATTCCAGGGCGTTTCTTTCAAACAATTCAGAAAACACACCGAAACCATATATATATAGACCGTATGCATGCCATGCTTATATAATATCTTTCACTAATTTTATTTGGGCTACAGTATCTTGAGAAAATCCTACCTTAAAAATAGATTTGGAGATGACCGGTGAATAACTTGAGAAGAACGCCTTGGACAGGAAGAAGGAAGATTTTAGTTGATGAATATGACGGAGATGATAGCCTTCAATCAACCTGTAGGAAAAGAGAGGAAGGAATATGAAGATATGAAATCAATCTTCACAGGTATATGGTGAAGAACATACCTTGTTCTTTCACGTACGCCACCTTACAGACCTATAACAGAATCAGATGAAGAACATTAGTTCTTCATGTAATAGAAGCAGAAAAATAAAAGAATAGAGGAACCGTTTTTTTCTTCACGTACCTAGCAGCAGACGTTCGATCAAATGGGTTTTAGGGTTCGATCGAACATGTTATTTATAGGATTTTGGAAGTCCTAACAAGAGTAGTGTTTGATTGAGGGTAATATATCCTTAATAGAGTCCATACTTTAATAGACACTTACTAGATTAGGTTAATCTTTCCTTGGATAAGCTCTGGGTTCGAACGGTTCACGAACTGAATTAACGCCTTAGGTCAGGGCGTGTATTCTTGAATTAACGCCTTGAATAAGGGCGTTTCTTAAAAAGCGCCTTGAAAAAGGGCGTTTCTTGTTTTAAAACACGCCCAAGATAGAGGCGTTTCTTTTACTTACCCATTTGGTCGCGTGAGAACTGACGACCGTAGGTGTGGGCGTCCTTTCCTTATTCACGCCATGGGTAGAGGCGTTTCTTTATAAATTAACGCCTTAATAAGAGGCGTTATTTTTAATTTGTTTTATTTCGTCCAATTAACCCTATTCCTTTTATATATATTACTTCTGTAATATATGTTTTAATTTATTTCAATTATTCATTTATTAGGGTTGCTACACCCTCCCCCACTTAAAAAAAATTTGGTCCCCAAATTCAATATATATATAATTATACATGCGGAGAGTGTAGGACATATACCTCTTAGAATAACTCGGGAAATCGTTTCTTCATAGATTCCTCGGTCTCCCATGTCGCTTCGCGTTCAGGATTCTTATTCCATTGCACCTTGATCATGGGAATAACCTTATTCCTTAGAGCTCGTATTTCTCGATCTAATATCTTCAAGGGCTTCTGTTCATATGTGAGATCTTTCTGGATCACCAGATCTCCATGCTCAATAATATGTGACGGATCGTGCACATACTTCTTCAACATAGATATGTGAAATACATTGTGTACCTCGGACAACTGAGGAGGCAACGCGATGCGATAAGCAACCTCGCCAACTCTTTCGAGTACCTCAAATGGTCCGATGAATCTTGGCGTAAGCTTGCCCTTAACACCAAATCTCCGTATGCCACGTCCAGGGGATATCTTGAGAAATACATGATCTCCAACCTGGAATTCAAGATCTCTTCTCCTGGTATCAGCATAAGCCTTTTGCCTTGTCTGAGCAACTTGTAATCTTTCTCTGATTACTTGTATCTTCTCGGTTGTATCCCTTACCATGTCTGGACCTAATAGTTGTTTCTCTCCAACTTCGTTCCAACATATGGGAGATCGGCAACTCCTTCCGTATAAGGCTTCGAAAGGTGCCATTTGGATACTAGCTTGGTAGCTATTATTATATGCAAATTCAACTAAAGGTAAGTGGTCATGCCAGCTTCCTCCAAAGTCAATAATGCATGCTCTCAGCATATCTTCAACAACTTGATTAGTTCGCTCGGTCTGACCATCCGTTTGTGGGTGAAAAGCAGTACTAAAGTTGAGCCTTGTCCCCAACGAATGTTGTAATCCCTTCCAAAAATGAGAAGTAAAACGGGGATCTCTATCAGACACGATTGAGACAGGAATTCCATGTATCCTGACTATTTCTTTAATGTATAGTGCAGCTAGCACATCAATTGACCATCGGCTTTTGATTGGCAAGAAATGTGCCGATTTAGTCAATCGGTCAATGATAACCCAGATTCCATCATGTCCTCCTTTAGATTTAGACAAACCCATGATGAAGTCCATACCAATATCCTCCCATTTCCACTTAGGAATATCTAGAGGATGTAGTTTTCCCGCAGGCTTTTGGTGTTCCGCCTTGACCTGTTGGCATGTGAGACAGCGTGATACATAGTCCGCTATTTCTCTTTTCATATTAGGCCACCAAAAGTTCCTCTTTACATCTTGATACATTTTAGTTGATCCAGGATGAATAGTGTATCTTGATCGGTGAGCTTCATCTAAGATCTTCTTCTTTAATTCCGGACAATCGGGTATACAAGTTCTATCTTTGAACGATAATCTTCCATCAGAAGTTAGTTGAAAATCAGATTGTCCTTCTAATCTGCCTTTGATTTCTACTAACATAGGATCATCATCCTGAAGTGTTTGTATCTCAGATAACAAATCTGACTGTATGCTTACATGAGATAGTGTGACAAATTTGGATTCCGTGTCCAAGCTTATATTGAGCTTGGAGAATTGTTCAAGTAACCTCCATTCTTGTATCATACAATTTGCTATCTTTGCTCTCGGCTTTCGACTAAGGGCATCAGCCACATAATTACCCTTTCCGGGATGGTATTGTATACTGAAGTCGAAGTCCTTGAGATACTCTAGCCAACGTCTTTGTCTCATGTTCAGCTCCTTTTGTGAAAATAGATATTTGAGACTTTTGTGATCGGAGTATACAGTAAACTGTACCCCATAGAGATAGTGTCTCCATATCTTTAGGGCAAATACTACCGCGGCCAATTCCAAGTCATGGACGGGGTAATTCTCCTCATGCTTCTTCAGTTGACGAGAAGAGTATGCTATGACCTTCCCATGTTGCATTAGAACACATCCGAGACCAATGCCAGAAGCATCAGTGTAGACCTCGAATTTCTCTCCTTCAATTGGTAGGGCTAAGACTGGAGCTGTGGTGAGATGATCCTTGAGAGTTTGGAAACTGCTTTCACATTCCTCACTCCATTCATATCGGATCTCCTTACGAGTTAATCTTGTAAGTGGTACGGCGATCTTAGAGAAATCTTTGATAAATCGCCGATAATAGCCTGCAAGACCTAAGAAACTTCTGATCTCGCTTGCATTAGTGGGTCTCTCCCAGTTTCTCACAGCTTCAACTTTTGACGGATCCACAGATAAACCGTCCTTGGATATGACATGTCCGAGAAAAGCCACTTCTTCAAGCCAGAACTCGCATTTGCTGAGTTTAGCATATAATTGATTTGTCCTCAAGACTTGCAATGCAATCCTCAAATGCTCTTCATGTTCTTCCTTAGTCTTAGAATATATCAATATATCATCGATGAAGACTACTATGAATTGATCCAAGTAAGGCCTGAATATGCTATTCATTAACTGCATAAAGGCAGCAGGGGCATTTGTTAGTCCAAAAGGCATAACAACAAATTCGTAATGGCCATACCTGCTTCTGAATGCGGTCTTGTGAATGTCATCATCCTTGATCCTTAATTGATGATATCCCGACCGGAGATCAATCTTGGAGAAATATTTGGATCCTGAAATCTGATCAAACAATTCATCGATTCTCGGCAGTGGATACTTGTTCTTGATAGTAAGATGATTCAACTGTCGATAGTCGATACACAATCTCATGGATCCATCCTTCTTCTTTACAAATAAGACTGGTGCTCCCCACGGGGAAGTACTTGGTCTAATAAACCCTTTTCGGATTAGTTCCATCAACTGCTCCTTCAACTCCTTGAGTTCAGCAGGGGACATTCTATATGGTGCCTTTGAAACCGGACCAGCACCAGGGACTAAGTCGATGGTAAAGGCCACATCTCTTTGCGGGGGTAATCCCGGCAATTCTTCCGGAAATACGTCTGGGAATTCTCGCACTACCTGAATGTCTTCTATCTTGGTTTCCTTAGCTTCTTTATTAGTGACAAAAGCAAGGAAGGATACACATCCTTTCCTGACGAGCTTGCTTGCTCGAAGAGCCGAAATAAGAGGGGATTTGCTTCGACTCTTAGGACTAGTATAAGTCAGTTCCGAAATTCCTTGGAAACAATCTTGCTATTACGGCAATCAACCGTTGCCTGGTACTTAGATAACCAATCTGCTCCTAGTATAACATCATATTCTTTTAGATCTAAGCAGATAAGATCAATAGGAAAATTCTTTCCTCGAACCAACACCTCACAGTTTTGGTAATGATGCGTGATATCCGTCTCGTTTCCGAGAGGAGTAGACAACACTATTTTCATCCATTCTGGTTCTAGAGGTAATGGGTCAGCAAACTTCTTGGAAATAATGGAATGCGATGCACCCGTATCAAATAAGACATGTGCATATTTGGAACAAATTTTTAATGTACCTTCCACCAATCCGCCTTCTTCTTCTGGTTCGGTCTCTTGGATTGCATGAAGACGCGCGTTCCTTGTCACTGGGCGTTTACCCTCACCATCTTGGTCATTCATTAATGGACAATCGGGAATCCGATGTTCACGACTCCCACAACGGAGACATGCTCCTAATTTCCTCCAGCATTCTTCTGTTTTGTGACCAGCCTTGTCACAATGCTTGCATACTACGTTTGAAGGGGTAGTGGTGATAGAGAAAGGCTTGGATTTCTTGTACTTCTGATCTTGAGAGGAAGAACCTCCATTATTGGGCCTCTTCTTAAAGTTGGGTTTAAAAGAACCCGAACTTGTGACTTGCTCCTTTTTGTCTTTCCCACGGATCCTATCAGATAATTCCGTGGCATCTTCAAGCAACTGAGCTCGGCGCACCATTTCAGTATAAACTTGAATATCCATAGGCGCCAGTTGAGTAATGTAGTGGGGCCTAAGCCCATTAAGAAATCTACGGGCTTTCATCTTTTCCGTGCTAATTAAATGCTTAGCATATCTAGACAGTCTAGAGAACTGTGCTTCATAATCAGCCACCGATAAAGATCTTTGCTTTAATGCGGCAAATTCGGCGGCCTTCCTTTCCTGGACCCTATCAGAGAAATATTTGGCGTTGAAATATTCAACGAATTCACCCCATGTAACTTGAGTTGGGTCAATAGTAGCTTCAATCGACTCCCACCAGCATCTAGCATCCTTTTCTAACTGGAAAGTAGCTAATAAGACTTTGTCCTGATCCGTGCATTGCATGACACGGAATATACGTTCAATCTCCCGAACCCAACGCTCGGCATCGTCTGGATCGGTCGCTCCCATGAACTTCGGGGGATTCATATTCTTGAATGCTTGGTGTAAGCTTCCAGCTCGTGGAGCACCACCTTGTGCTACCTGTTGTAGCACTTGGGTCATCCCTTGAAGGGTACGCTGCATGTTGCGCCATTGAGCACGTTCGGCAGCCATTATCCTACAATTACGATAGCTACGTTAGTATTATATCACTATGATCTTATAAAGGACTCATTGATCATTTAACCCTTGGTTCTACCCACTCTCACTTGGTTAAAGGTTTTGAAACCTATCCTTGGACTTGGGTTTCCTAGGAATTGAATACCTTAGGCTCTGATACCACAAAGACTGTCACGCCCCGAGCGCGGAAGATACCCGGAGATGCGCGACGTGTCTATATCAATCATGTCAATCAGAGTGGTCGTGTATTCGACACAAAGACAGAGATGCGCAAAATAGCAAGATAACCCAATCCTTTATTTTATAAGGGATAGACTATTACAAATCCAATACTCTGTTAAATAAAAAGGAAAAGAATACATAGTTGACTCAAGAAACTATGGAAAAGACTAGACGACACTTGTAGAAGCTCTATCACTTTCACTCTTGACCATTCCTATCCGATTGACTTCCATCGTCGTCGGACTTACCTGAAAAGTAAAAAGGGACAAACGGAATGAGCGAACGCTCAGTAGGAAATTATATCTCAAGCACTAGCAAGTGGTTTAAGTAATTACATTTTCATGGATGCAATAAAGCTATGCATGCTCGCATGAAACGACAAGATAGAGAGAATGTAATATCAAAGAAATAAGATGAACTTTCATGAACAAGATACAAGTTATTCAAGATATTCAAGCAAGTACCATTATCGAGTCATGTCAAGAACTTTGGCTATCATGTATCAAGCAAGTAAATTACCCTCTTTCGGGCCACGCATTTCATTTCATGTCAAGTACGAGTCAAGTACAAGATGTGTGTGGAATGTCCAATCAAGCAAGTCAAGTACTCGGTATAATGCCAGATACCTTATCATTTTAACTCCCATGGGCACAAGTACTTTCGGGTGCTCCTCCCAGGACCAGATCGGGCCCTATATGCGCAGGCATTTATCATGTGTTTTGACATCCACTCTTGTTTGTATAGCCAATATAGAATTTCAATAATCAAGCTTGTAGATACGTATGACAACTTTGATAGAATAGAGTCCAAAATATGACAAAGGACATAGAATGGCGATAATAACGGTATAATCACGATGTCGATAAAACTAGGTAGATTATGGTTCCCTTAACTTAGGTACCACGACAAATCAATATGGACATTCTTTATATAGAATTGAGGTCCACATGAACATTAGATCAAGCAAGATACCCTCATTCTTATCATAGAATTGAGGTTTACAAGAACGATATGGCATGATATCATCATCCCATTAAGAATTTCTTATGATATACTCTTTGTATAATCATAAGGGCCGGTATACCATGTTTCTTTAGATTGACATGGCAAGGATCGTGTAATGGGTTTTTAGGGTACAACCAGCTCAGTCGGCCTTGAGGGAATCCAAGGCTACGAGGAGTCTTACGGAGGTCTCTATGACTAACTCGCTAGTCCAAAGGAACGGAATGTCCAATGGAGAGCTTGTATGTCAATGAGAGTTGAGTGTGATCGGTAAATCAACATGAAAACGTGGGACTATACTCACGGAGTGGAGAATAGTGCCGATATATATATATTATGATATATATAAAACCATCGGTTAGCAAATCAGATGAAAATCAGTTTATAGTAAAATAACGACTTAGGTCAAGTCGTTTCTCAAGTAATTAACGCCTAACATAGGGGCGTTAACATATTTCTATTTTACAGAATTTTCAATAATCTCATTAATTTATGAAAAACACGCCCTTGTCTGGGGCATTTTTCAAGTAACTAACGCCTAGTATCAGGGCGTTTATATATGTTCCGTTTCGCAGAATTTCATTATTTCAATACTCTATCTAAAAAGCGCCCTGGACAGGGTCGTTTCTTCATATTTGACGACTGCTGCTGCAGGCGTCTCATGAATTACGGATTTGACAGAATATAAATAAGTTGCAGGACTTATATAAGACACGCCCTGAGAAGGGGCGTTACTGGCTTAACTCTATGTTTCAGAACATACCAGGACTCTGGATAATACGCGCCTAAGCAAGGGGCGTTACTTTTAAAGTCACGCCCTCTGATGAGGCGTTAATACGTGGAAAACGACCTTGTGCAGGCCGTGAATTCAAGAAATTGCAGGACATTAGATTTGGAGACAGGATCATGCATTAATAATCAAGGTTTCATATATAATCCGTTCTTATCATGCTTAAGTCATGATCTCGTAAAATTAACGCCTGTGTACAGGACGTTTCTTAATAAATTGACGACCGCTGTTATGGTCGTTTATTTTAAAATAGCGCCCTATTCCAGGGCGTTTCTTTCAAACAATTCAGAAAACACACCGAAACCATATATATATAGACCGTATGCATGCCATGCTTATATAATATCTTTCACTAATTTTATTTGGGCTACAGTATCTTGAGAAAATCCTACCTTAAAAATAGATTTGGAGATGACCGGTGAATAACTTGAGAAGAACGCCTTGGACAGGAAGAAGGAAGATTTTAGTTGATGAATATGACGGAGATGATAGCCTTCAATCAACCTGTAGGAAAAGAGAGGAAGGAATATGAAGATATGAAATCAATCTTCACAGGTATATGGTGAAGAACATACCTTGTTCTTTCACGTACGCCACCTTACAGACCTATAACAGAATCAGATGAAGAACATTAGTTCTTCATGTAATAGAAGCAGAAAAATAAAAGAATAGAGGAACCGTTTTTTTCTTCACGTACCTAGCAGCAGACGTTCGATCAAATGGGTTTTAGGGTTCGATCGAACATGTTATTTATAGGATTTTGGAAGTCCTAACAAGAGTAGTGTTTGATTGAGGGTAATATATCCTTAATAGAGTCCTTACTTTAATAGACACTTACTAGATTAGGTTAATCTTTCCTTGGATAAGCTCTGGGTTCGAACGGTTCACGAACTGAATTAACGCCTTAGGTCAGGGCGTGTATTCTTGAATTAACGCCTTGAATAAGGGCGTTTCTTAAAAAGCGCCTTGAAAAAGGGCGTTTCTTGTTTTAAAACACGCCCAAGATAGAGGCGTTTCTTTTACTTACCCATTTGGTCGCGTGAGAACTGACGACCGTAGGTGTGGGCGTCCTTTCCTTATTCACGCCATGGGTAGAGGCATTTCTTTATAAATTAACGCCTTAATAAGAGGCGTTATTTTTAATTTGTTTTATTTCGTCCAATTAACCCTATTCCTTTTATATATATTACTTCTGTAATATATGTTTTAATTTATTTCAATTATTCATTTATTAGGGTTGCTACAGGAATAGTACGGACATACAAGGTACTACCTCATAGCAGTTTTCCTGTTAATCATGGAAATTTCAAATGCATAACATTACGCAAGATATGAGAATACTTAACATAGTGATGCTCATCATCAAAACACTAGGGAAGTCACAAACAAGAAAGTTGTGAATAACAAGACATGTTGAACAGACTTCAAATTCCACCGACCAGGTATGGACTTCAACAGTGAACGGCTGTACATACTTCATGTGAAAAACCCAATGTACAGACTTTGAATTCGAAGACCAATGTGCAGACTTCACGCTGTACAGACTTTCCAAAGATAACGTAACGCTGTACAGACTTGAACTGAAGACCAATGTATGGACTTCAAAACAGATGCTAAGGCCAAGAGGAGTGTATAGACTTTCACGATGTATGGACTTGGTGATCTTCAAAGCATAATGTCCAGACTTTGCCACTGTATGGACTTGAAGAAACAGTGCAACGTATGGACTTGATCTCAAGAAATGTAAGCGATGTACACGCTTAGCCAATGTGTAGACTTTGCCTTAGACGCTAAATGAGACGCTAAAGTCTGTATAGACTTAGCCTAAGACAATGTATGAACATATCAGCAGAGAAGCAATGCACAGCACAGAAATCAAGAACAGAAATCAAGCACAAGCCAATATATCACAGCATGACTCAAGCATACACATGCGTTCTTCACAATTCAGACAAGGCACACTTATGCAATCTCCCACAGAAAAGGTCAGACATAATCAAGACAATGTGGTGACTTATTCATGTTGCTATCATTAAAACATCACATCATCAACAAAGCACAAGGGGCACAACAATCTCCCCCTTTTTGATGATGGCAACATAATGAGTCACACTGACTCATCAAACTATTCTCCCCCTTTGACATAATCAAAAAGAAGGGAAATGGTTTGATAGTCAAATGCAGCACAACAATACAGAGAATGAGTCAAGGTTCTTTAGAATGAAGATCTCCCTTATGACCATGAAACAGTTCTCCCCCTATCAACATGCATGATTGACTACTCTCCCCTTAGATGATAATAAACCATAACTCCCCCTGAAGCACTGGAATGGACATTGGTTAACCAATAAATCAATCTGAAGTCAGCCATTATAAAGATTCTGAGGTTCAGAAGGCTGCAAGTGGACAAGGTAATAATGGGAGTGGCACCTCACATTTGTATGGTCAGAAAAATGCAGATGGAATCAGTCAACTGATAAGAAAGGAGTTGACTATACAGTTTTTGTTGATCATGCATAAATCTGATCATGAGGGATTTGAAAGCAAGGTCACAAATGATATGAACATGATTCAGTATGACAAGGAATGCTCCCCCTGAATAGATGCCACTTGATATGCAAGTGATGCATGACATGGAAGCTCCCCTTCAATAAGTGGAATCTATGAGATAGATGAGAAGGAGACCACAGGGGCAGACAAGGAGAAGTGCAGGTCAATGATCTAAGGAAAGTGAGCAGAAAGGTTTTCAAGGAGATATCAATCTCATAAATCCAAAACATAATTTTTCAACGTCTTCCATTATAGGGACTTATGAATGAGCCTTTTGAACAGCATGGTTTAAACATGATGTATGCAGAGCTTATCAATAAAATTCTGTATTGATATCTAAAACCATGTTTTAATAAAGATGAACCAAGCCCTCATATTTATCTTGATTAATCTCCCTTTCTCTTACACAATCAAATCTATTGACTTCTTTCAGAATTACATGCACTAGTATTGAGGTCAAGCAATTATGAAGTCATATGATTTTGTCTAGGGTTGTAGCAATTTAATTTTGGCATCAATATTCAGATATTTCAATTTGTTCAACAATTTTCCATGCTACAAATTTTACGAGCAGTCTAGTTCAGTTCACACCTTGTAACTAAAGGATATACCTTGATCAGAGGCCAATATCCCTAAGCACTTAGTGTGACTGACTGTCATACTATATATGAACAGAGATAGCATTTACACATCATGACACACTCCAAATCATTTCTTGATGAGTGAGTTGTATTTCTCAGTGTGCAAGCCATTGCTTTGCCTGAATTTTAATGAATTCTTAATCAGAGTTAACTAAGGCACCTCATGACACAGTCCTTTGGACATGTGTTTCTCAGTGACCAATGTCATTGCTCTGACAGATATTACCCTTTAGACATTTCAGAAAACTTCATTTGCTTCAAATCAATAATAGTTTTATGTACTTAATCAGTTGAAGTCATGCATTCAAAAGTGCAGATTTCAGAGGTTTTCAAGACACAGCATGAAACAGATGGTTAATGTTTATTAAACATGCTTCAGATATTTTTAAGAGATTTTAAAGTCAAACCTTGAGTACATTAAACTTAAACCACCTGAGTTATTTCAGATATTCATAAAAACGTATAATAGAAGATTTCTAGTTCAAAAATTTTCAGATTTATGATCGAGATAGCCCATTGAAATCTTCATGAAGGACTGATAGAATTCTGATACCAAATGATACTAATTGTTACCAATTGATAGGAGAGATTTTGAAGCTCAGTGTTTTCAACTTATGATCACGGTTTGGTCAAATAGAATCAATGAAAGGGATATGCACACAAGGCAAGATATCAGGAGGTCAGGCAAGTTCCAGGATGTTCAAAGTTAACATGCAATGAACTCTGACATAAATATATGCACATGACTACCTTCATGCAATGTATTGACTCCTCCTAACACTATGCATTCAATTACCCTTTTTGGTATTTTCAATGCAGTGCAATTAACTACATGCATGCAAAGACTCAACATTGAATGCTATGCAAGGATATGCAACTTACTCCCCCTGAAAACATGCAATGTTTGCACTGAAAATTGAACATATGAAACCAATTGATATTGTGACTTGTGCACAATCAGACTGTCCTATCAGTAAAGTGACCCATGGTACTAGGCGGAGCACTTGGTCTAAAAGACCACCTCACACATAGTAAGAACCTCCAGACAGACTTCCCTGCCTTTTGGTACCTTACCATTTATATACCATTGAGGTCATGCATAATTATTCAACATGCAGTCCTATATGCAATTCAGAATTTCAGTGAGCAATTGCAACACACAAGTTTCAAGTCACACTCATATGCAGTTCAGATTTTTTAGAAAATTCGAAATGTAATTTGTTTTCAGAGTCTATGCATAACACAATTATCAAGCAATTGAAATTAGCCTATGTATGCATCAGATACAGATAACCCTTCTTAATCTGATATTTGCACATAACTCTCAGCAAATGCATGATCAGAAAATAATGCACATGGCAAATGATGAATGAGGATGCAAAAATAGATTTAACTTGCTATGCATTAAAACTAAAAACAAGAAGAGCAGGAAGTTTACCTGAAAAGTTCAGTATGGGGTTTTCTTCTCGAGTGCCTTGGATCATTACCCCTTTTTATTTCAGTCCCAAGGCACACCTGCATAGCAATGTTATTTTGCACAAACAGGTACCCAAGAAGTCTTGGGTCCTGACAAAACAGTATTACTCCTAGCAGGTTTTCTCAGCACATTTCTAGGAGCAGTTTTCAGATCTGATTTATGCACATTCTTGTTAGCATGAATTTTATGTGCATAAGCATGAGATTTCTTGTTAACGGAATAAAAATTCTGTTTGCCAAAACCAGTTTGGTTTTGATATCCTGCCAGCCAACAGGTTGCAGCCCTGTGACCTGGCTTCCCACAGTTATAACATGCAGGAATCTTTTCCTTAAAAATAGATTTATCCCTCCCATAATCATTCTGGTGAACATGATTAACATGAGAATAGAATTTTTTCTTGCCTTCAGCTGACCAGCACTGAACAGCAACATGTCCCAGTTTACCACAATTATAACAATGAATTTTCTTTTCCCAAAGGACATGAGTTTTAGCATGATTTTTCTGTGAATTAATAGCAGCAAGGTCATCTAACTCCAATGATTTACATTCATGCATGAGATGACCCATTTCATGACAGTAAAAACATTTGGATTTCCTGTTTTGAGCCGAATAGGATTTCTTAGCATAAGAAGTCATAACATGAAATCTATCATTATCATTCTTCATGACAAGGCAATCATTAAGTACATGGCCAGAACTTCCACAATAGAAGCATTCAACATTCCTTCCGTGGATAATTGAAATTTTTCTAGCCTTAGGCTTGTTTGCATGAAATTTACTATTCTTCTTCAGTGTTCTCATTTTCACATTTTCTTTCTGTTTTTGAATCTTCTGATCATCTGACTGTTTTGAAGAAGGTGCAGAAGTACCAGCTAAGGTTGAGCTACTCACAAATGTTGCGTATAGTTTGTTCCTTACAGCTTGCTTAACTTGAGAATTGCACCTTTTCTCTTCATTCAGTTTGGTGACTTCCACATTCAAAGAATCTTTCATTTTTTCTTTACCTTTGGCAAATTTTGACAGAGAGTTGTTTAGGTTTTCCATTTCAATTTGCAAGGTCATAATATGGTCTTCACACGAGATAATCTGATTTTGTAACCCATCATTCAGACTTTTCAGGATCTCATTCTCCTGAGTTAGCTTCAATTCAATGTTCACTTCTTTTTCTTTCAAAACTGATTTTTCTCTTTCTACCGTTAGCCATTTTTCAGAGACAACAGTGTTAAGGACCATTAGCTTTTTATTTTGTTCCTTCAGATGGATGTTTTCTTCAATCAGCTTATCTTTTAATTTATCAATTTCCTTCTTCTGAGTTAGCAGAGAATCATTTTCTTCTTTCAAGGAAGTGATTAAGTTTTCCTGTACATTATCATCAAAATGTAATTCTTCAATCAATTCCTTCAATTTAGATTTTAGATTTTCATTTTCAGCCTTTAGACATGTGATTTCAGCATTTTTCTCTTTTCTTAATTTTCTCTTTCCTGATTTGACTCTTTCATATTTATCTAGAAGATGCTCATGCATGGCAACTAACTCATCATGGCTAATATCCTCGGTCTCAGAGATTACCTGGGATGAGGACTCATCTGATTGATCACTCCTTCTTGCCATGAGACATTCTTCTTCCTGTTCCACGTGTGTTGTAGTCACTCTATCGAACATTTCCTTTGCAGTGCTACAATCTGAGAAAGAGGAAAAATCATCAGAACCGATTGCAGCCTTCATTAAATTTAGAGCTCTCACATTATCATCATTTTTCAACTTGTGAACATAAGTCCACTTGGACTTATCCTTAGGAAGTTCATGTGGGCTGTGAGAGATAACCTTCCACAATTGTGGATTAATAGAGTTAACATGCTTGTGCATACGATATAGCCAGAATTTAATATTTGAACCACTGAATAGTAGAGGATGAGCCATGACAGCACAACCGATTAATGCAACAGGAATATTGATGCACTAAAAACAAATTAGCACCGAAAACCAGAGATCGAATCTGCAGGTCGTTGGACCTTGTATGCAAACACCGCTCTGATACCAACTGTTAGGGTGCTAGGCCCGGATACAGAGGGGGGTGAATGTATCCTTCTATGTATAATGGCCAAATAAAAACTTGGAAGCTAGAGATAGACACAGAATAGAACCAATTTGATTCAACTCAAATACAAACACTTGGAGCGTGCCTATCCAAGCATCTAGCGGAAGCAAATCAAGCAATCTGATGAACCAGTTGAAAATCCTTTTAAACAAAAGAGCAAATATGTAACTGGCCCCCAAATAACCAACTAGCGGAAGCAGCACAAATGAGAATAAGAAATCTCAAGACAATCTGTAAAGGGTGGTAGGAGATATGGAAGAACACACTACAAGCAAACCACTGCTCAAAGATTTTAAGGTGGTTCGGTCCTCCAGACCTACATCCACCCCTCACTCCCAATCGGAGTGAGGCTTCACTAGCAAACGCTAGAACCAAGCAGACTCAGTCTGCAAATAGTTGCTGCCACACAGCTTGACCAGGGGAACAGCCTCCCCTCTTCCTCCCAACCGGAGGGACACCCAAGTGACTCCCAGCCACTTGGAAACTAGAGGTCGAAGACCTCTCTTCCTCCAGACCAGGAGGGACCACTGGACTTGCAACCACAAGCCCAGAACCGGAGGACTAGCCTCCCTTCCTCTAACCAGAGGGCAACCCACAAGTGACAACCTGTCACTTGCAACCTGGAGATCAGATCTCCCTTCTCCTGAACCAACAGAAGGAACCCGATCCCCAACAGGGCAATCGGAAGAACAAAGATGATCACAAAATAAAGAAAAACAATAAAGGAAAATAACACAGCAATCAGAAAGCTGTAAAACAAAATGCACAATGTGGCTCTCAACGGAGCTGACTGGCCTGGATCTGATCCACGGTCCAGTGAAGACAGATCTTCAAGCAGCTTCTTCCTTCTTCTCCACGAGCTCTCTCGCTCACTCTCTTTCTCTCTTTCTTTCTCTTCTGCTCTCCAAATCTCTCACTCTCTATCTCTCTTTCTTTCTCTTCTACTCTCCTAATCTCTCACTCACCGCTCTCTCTTCACGGCTTCTCTCTTCTATCTCTTCTTCCTCTCTTTTCCTTCTTTTTCTCTTATTCTGGATCGAAGGGCTTTCTGCTCTTCAGGCTTTTGCTTCGATCAACCTTCATCTGAAGACGAAGGCTCCATTATATACCAGCAGCAGCAGGTGGGTAAGGTGCAGAACGCGTGTGCCTCCCACGCTTCATCCAGAACCTTCTTGCCACGTGCCCTTATAGCATTGGTTCCTTTAGTATCGGATCACGTGCAGCCCAGACACCGGTGTATGTTCTTCCTCGGACCTGCAAGGAGATAAAAACCATTAACACTGAGGGCCACAAGAACTAAAAACTACATGAGGTATGTGATAGCAATACGAGATGCACTTTACTGAGAACGACACGAGATACACAAGATTATTACAGTACGAGACAATGAGAGAATGACACGAGGTCAGATGCAAACAGCACGAGGTAAAAAGAGAACGACACAAAGTATCACTGTAACAAAATAAACATTACGAAGAGAACGACACGAAGTATCACTGTAACAAAAAAAACATTACGAAGAGAACGACACGAGATACTTAAAAATAAAGCTAACACCACAAAGAAAACGACACGAAGTATCACTGTAACAAAACAAACATTACGAAGAGAACGACACGAGATACATAAAAATAAAGCTAACACCACAATGAAAATGACACGAAGTCAGAAGAGAACAGCACGAGGTGAGAAGGAAATCTCACGGAGTGAAAAAGGTAGACAGACACGCGATCAGAAGAAACCAGGACGAAGATAGAAATAAACAATCACGAGGACATAAACATAAGAATAACACGAGGACACGAATACAAAAGCAACACGAAGACATGAATACAAAAACAACACGACATAACAAACTCACTCGAACTTACAAACGACTCGAAGACGAGGACGACACGGGCTAAAACCAACTCGAAGACGAAAACAGAAACCGACACGAAGTGTGGTCACAAAGCAAAAAGGACACGGGGTCTAGGAGAAACAACACGAAGATAGAAAAATAGGAACGGTTTCAATCGACACGTGATAAAACAAAGAAAGCAGGAAAACGACTCGAGTAACTACAGTAAATGACACGAAAACACAAGAGCAAAAATAAAACGGATGACTCGAGATGAGCAACTAAATACTGAAGAAACGACACGAGGTTCACAAGAAAATGACTCGAAGTTCATCAGAATAATTCGAGCTGCTTCAGTAAACAACACGAAGACAATCAACAAACATAGTTGGAACAACACGACGTACAAAAGGACAACATGAAGTGTAGTAAACACCAACAACACGAAGTATGAAAGGAATAGTACGGACATACAAGGTACTATCTCATAGCAGTTTTCCTGTTAATCATGGAAATTTCAAATGCATAACATTACGCAAGATATGAGAATACTTAACATAGTGATGCTCATCATCAAAACACTAGGGAAGTCACAAACAAGAAAGTTGTGAATAACAAGGCATGTTGAACAGACTTCAAATTCCACCGACCAGGTATGGACTTCAATAGTGAATGGCTGTACATACTTCATGTGAAAAACCCAATGTACAGACTTTGAATTCAAAGACCAATGTGCAGACTTCACGCTGTACAGACTTTCCAAAGATAACGTAACGCTGTACAGACTTGAACTGAAGACCAATGTATGGACTTCAAAACAGATGCTAAGGCCAAGAGGAGTGTATAGACTTTCACGATGTATGGACTTGGTGATCTTCAAAGCACAATGTCCAGACTTTGCCACTGTATGGACTTGAAGAAACAGTGCAACGTATGGACTTGATCTCAAGAAATGTAAGCGATGTACACACTTAGCCAATGTGTAGACTTAGCCTTAGACGCTAAATGAGACGCTAAAGTCTGTATAGACTTAGCCTAAGACAATGTATGAACATATCAGCAGAGAAGCAATGCACAGAACAGAAATCAAGAACAGAAATCAAGCACAAGCCAATATATCACAGCATGACTCAAGCATACACATGCGTTCTTCACAATTCAGACAAGGCACACTTATGCAATCTCCCACAGAAAAGGTCAGATATAATCAAGACAATGTGGTGACTTATTCATGTTGATATCATTAAAACATCACATCATCAACAAAGCACAAGGGGCACAACAACCACTGCTCGAAGGAAACGGAGTGACAGTCCACCTGGGACTGCCCTGAGCTTGGCGTTCCTCCCCAGACCGCAAAATAGGCCTAGCGGTCTTCCTGAGACCGCCAGGCTCAGCCAAGTGGTCAAGCCATGAGCGTAAGGGGGTGAGCCAAAGGGGGACAAAAGGTCTATCGCCAGGCCGCTACCCCAACCAAACGGTCCTCATCGGACCGCAAGGCACAAAGAAATGATCATGCCCTGACTGCAACCCTACACGTGACTCCCAACGGTCGAAAACACACACCCCGAGGGTGCTCTGACCAACAAGGTAAACGATCGTGTGCTGGCCGCTACGCAATGGGTAGCGGTCAGTCGCGAGACCGCTTACCAGGCCTAGCGGTCACCTGGGGGCCGCTAAGCCCAACGACATGATAAAACGCCTGGCGGTCCCCTGAGGGCCGCCAAAGGGGCCCTAGCGGTCACTGGATGGACCGAAACCCAACCCAAGCACGGGAACGAAGGGAACGGCCCAAAAATCCATTCCACGCCCCGATCATATCCCGATGATGGGGAAACAAAGGGAATCCATCCCCAACCCTCCTAGCATGATTCTACACCCATAGATCAGTCAAAAACCCCTAGAAACAAGAGATCCGCCACTCAAACCCCAAACATGCATTTTTAACCTCCCGCCTCATATATGCCCCTCTCGACTTCTCCTCGGCCTACAAATCACGGGGAATGTGGGAAAGAGGGCAAGGATCCGTCCCCCCACCTCAAGGAAGCTCGAAATCCGTAGGATCGCCGCTGATCTCCAAATCTTGGCCGAACATGATCTCCATTCCCCACGCCGTGAGAATGGCACCGCCTCGATCACCTCGCCACCGCAGTCGTCACTGCGTCACCACCTCAGCCAGAGAAGAAAGGGGATGCCTCGGGCCGCGAACGGGAAGAGGGGGCAACGGTTGGCCGCTCACGGGAGAGGAAAGAAAAGAAGAAGAAGAAAGAAGAAGGGAAAAAGAAAAAGAAAAGGGTTATATATAGAAAGTCCAGAGAATACGAGAAATAGGAAAAATTGGGAAAAATCACTTCCTCGATCCTCGGAACATGCTCAACATACTGGTATCATCTCGGAGTAGGAGAACTTAACGGTTTACCCTGCACAGGGTTCCAAAGGCTCATCAAGGTAAAACACGCGTCAACCACAAAACGCGCTCTGAAACCCCCGAAAGTGATCCGAAACCCACGGATCCAGATCTTTAAAATGTCTGAAAAACCAGAGACATTACACTTATCTCCCTATTTGTCACCCTTAAACACCTACTTGGCACCCTTGTTCATACGTTTGTCACCTCTGCTTTTTATGTCACCCTATCGCATTATTTGTCACCCTTATCTACCTATTTGTCACTCTTAAATACTTACATATCACCGAATTTCATACATTTGTCACCTTTAAGCACCTATTTGCCACGCCTAAACTCCCTTGTCTATACATTTGTCACCCTTATCTTAATCTTAATATTTTTTATATTTCTTGATCAGTCAATTAACTGAATTTCTTGTTTATACATTTTTTTGAATCTAGTGAACACAAAGGTCATCTCGGCCTGATGTTCTATGGTCAATTACATGAAGTATAGGGATCGGATGGCATTTCGGGAATGTCACAAGTCATTGATGAGGACCACACCCTTTGGTCCATACGTTGATAATGCTTCTCCCGTCACCTTCACCATGACAATATTGGATGAGATAATTTGCGCCCATAGTGGAGGAAATTACTTTCGTATAGGTGGTAAGGAGGTCGCATTCACTGTGCAAGATGTGGCCATAATATTAGGATCACCTTGCTTCGGTCAGCCGGTTCAACATTATGGATCCTTAAAAAAGAAGTCGAAGTTGCAGCATCGATTTGGGTTTGCAGCAACATTTGACCGGAAGAAAGTGTGCTCTCTCATCCAGTAAATTGTTCAGTCCGATGAAGAGCAAGATGTGGTCGACATTGTTCGGCAGTGGATTGTACTCGTATTGTCCACTTTCCTTTGCCCACGGTCGACGCATTCTTGTCCACAACAGATGCTGTCATGCTTAGATGACATTGAGAGAGTTTCAGATTACAATTGGGCAGCCGCCATGCAACAGGTAACGATGCAGGTAACGATGCACAAGTTTGAGCAATTAGTGTCGGCGGTCCATAAATGAAGGTCAGGTACAATTGGCCATGCTAAGAGAAGAGCCGGGGATGCATCCCAGGCCGATACATTTATATTTGGTTGTTCTGCGGCACTTGCTGTATGTTTTTTTATTTTTCTTGTGTAATAATGTGTCAATCATTAATTCTACTGCATTGTAAAATAGCTTGATGTATTTCATATTACAGATTTGGTTTTTTGAGCGCACGCGGTTGCGGTAGTCACTAAGGCAGGTGGCATTTCCCCGACTATTTAGGTTGGGGCCATTTCTAGATAGGAAATTAAAATTCTCCATTTGATCCCTGCGAGACCAACAGGTATTATGAGTACTAAAAACTTCTTCTTTGTCATTCAACATTAATGAATAAATGAAGTGATGTGATTTGAAATGCAGGTGATCGAAGAGCTCCTTGTTCAGCCAAGTGAAAGGGACATGGTGTACAGTGGTCAGATGATGACCCGACCCCGTGATGAGGAGACGTCCTCATCTGCTCCATACATGTCTGTGCTACAGGATATTGCCGCTACATTGAAGATCCAGTAGCGACTACTTGAGGAAATGAGGGCCTTCTTTATGACTAGGGTGGAAGGGGCTCACAATGTTGCGGAACATATGCATCCTAGTTTGGAAAACATTGTCGCTGATGTAGCACCTCCTAGGCCCACCGAACAGCTGACGGATGTAGGCAGCCCGTAGAGAGGAAGTGCAAGGGGCTGAAAATGTTGAGCAAAGTATCCGTCACAATTTGGTGGACATTCCCGCCGATGTCCCACCTCCAAGGCCCCTTGAACAAAGTATGGATGATACTGTGCCATCTAAGGCAGCCCCTGAAGAGGATGTGCAAGGTGATATCCAAGCTCAGGTGGAGGTGACCAATGGGCATGGTGACCGTCGTCCATGTGTCTTTTCTCAATCCCTTCATCAACAGCACGAGAAGCCCGTGAGGAGACCAAGGGCACCTGCAAAGAAAATAGGGAGGGGGAAGAAGAAGGCGAGTCTGCGTTGATCCTACTTCTTACAGTATAGAATCTAAGATTGGTATATTGGCATAAATGTAGAAGGGAGATGAAGCCGACCCGATCAAAAAGCTCCTACAGAGCGATTGGATTTGCAAAGGCCGGCTGAAGCCGAGAGATAACAAGATTGTGAATGAATTCATTGATGATTGTGCCTTGGGAGATATTGAGTAAGTTGTCCTCTTATAGTTTCTATAATTATCCTGATTCGCCTTACTTTGACTACCATGAAAATTTTTGTCTAATATAGTGGCCCCATATTTGAATTAACGAACGGGATTATTTTGAAATGTCGTCAAGTCATTGATCTATTATACGGCCAGATGATAGATAATACGGTACTTTCTTTCATTAATTATGCAATTTTATGCCTCGCCCTACCCTGAACTTGTGTTTCTACTGTTAAGAGAATCGAGATTGTTTGCAGGTGATCGATGCCATGATCTACCTCCTTCACTCAAGATGCAATGAATCTGGCATTTTTCATCGGTGGGATTATTTTCTTACCATTGTAGTGAATCACATCAACAGCAAGACAGTGGCCAACGACAAAAAAACCATGGAATTGTTGCAGTGCTGCTATGAGACTGATGAATTATCACAACCGCATGAGAAAAAATATTTATTCTTCGTGTTACACTCAAGTAATCACCGGCATCTATTTGCCGTTGACACGAAGAATCGCCACTTTGTCCCATACAATTCCATGAGAGGCATGGCCATCCATGATGCCACTACAAAAAAATGTGTACTTTTTCTTATCCATATACATGTATTTAAGATATTTATAATGTGTATATTAATTATTCCTTAATAATGTCAAATATTTCATTTGCAGGCTGCAGTTGTATAGGGTGTTGAGTATATCCAGGTGATTTTGATGATAACAAAATCCCGGACATGTGTTCTATCACGTGCCATGTATTAGTGATTAAATACGAGCTTCGTGCGCAATCATGGTCTAATTCCATCATGAATTATGCTTAAATGTTCATAACTTTCCAAATGTGTAAAAAGAGCTCAAATGGACTTGAAATCAATAACAACATATGTTCAATCCAAGTCGTCATCATATGGACATGATTTACTAAGCTGACAACTCATTTTTACAGGTTTCCAACAGTCCGGTCGACCAACGGACAAGGGCCAGTCAACCAGTTTTTCCAGCAATAAAAAATGAACAGTTTTGTTATAGTCCGGTCGACCTAAGGGTATGGGTCGGTTGACCGGAATTTCCAGGGATGAAATATGAACAGTCTTTTACAGTCCGGTCGACCGACCGCCTACCTCCGGTCGACCGCCCCCTTCGAGACAGCTATTGTTGACTTTGTTCTCTTCAACGTGCTAAGCCCTCCTCCTTGAATTTTTTAATCCCAAAGCCACCAGACATGTCATGATTTGTGGATCTAGTTCCTGGCTTGTCTCTTGACAATGCAAGATGTATAAAAACATCTCTTTGAGGCCAAAAACCCTAATGACCAAAGGAGATCCAAGAGAGGCCATCTAAGGGAAAAAGTGAGCTACTGCAAGAACTAGAAGAGCTGCGTGAACAGTACTCCGTCCAGTCATTCTTCATCCATCTCCAAGTTTTTTAAGATCATCCTGAAGCCATTCAAGTGAAGATCAAGCTGAGAAGCAAACTTCATCAAAAATCCTCTTCATCCACTAAGGGGGAGCATAAATCAGGATTTTTCTTTCGTGTTTCTTTTCTTCGATCTCTTGAGCTTCAAGTGTTGTCTCTTGTAATCTTTAAACACTCTAGTGTGTGTGGATCTTCCTAGATCCGTGTGTGTGTGTGTGCTTAATTTTTGTCAGAATCATGTGTGTTTAGGTGTATTTATAGCTTTGTGGGAGTTTCCATCTCCATACGTGTGTGTGTGTGTTCAGATCTTGTAATCATTTACCAGATAGTGTGTGAATCCTCACAGTCTGTGAGGGGTGGATGTAGGTTGCCGTTGTTGCATCCGAACCACCTAAAAATCGTTGTCTCTTGTGCGGCTTGTTCCTTATCTTTTACCTCCAATTCTGCTCTAGCATGTTAGCATATTGCATCTGCTGATTTCTTCATTTAGATCTAGATTAATTGATCATTCTCTAATAGATCTCTGGTATATCAAAAGTTGGGTTCGGACTGACAAGGTTAGTATTGTCGGGAAGATAACACCTTGCGTGAGAGAATCTTCAGATTCGCAAACTCCGCCTAGTACCAAAGAGCTATTGTAGTGGTGCTTTTGATAAGATTTATTTTGCTCTTCATCAGATCTAATTTGACGATTGCTATTTCATCATACAAACTTGAAATAAGTTAAAGTTTTCTTAAAATCTGTTATCACCCAATTCACCCCCCCTCTTGGGTGTCATTGATCGTGGGACTTCACGGGGGTTATTGAAGGAATATGGGACATTCGAGGGAGTTGATCAATGGGAACTTGTGTTCAACAATGAATGTCCCCCACAAGCTTATGGAAGCATCAACTATGCGATTTATGTACGGAAATTTGTTGATGAATTGTCAAGGAAGAGGGAGATATCATGGACATTTAGTGAGCGTGAGTGTAATATGATTAGGGCCCGGTTTGGGGCCAAACTCATTACCTTTGGAAATACAAAATCTTAAATAGTTTCACGTCTCAAACCTCAGAATGTGGTCAGGTCATGCGAATTTAAGAAGATGAAGATGATGGGGAGTACATGATTTTGAGAGTTGAGTCATGGTCATAGTCATACATTTTGCATTTTGTCATGCATTCTGCATTTTGTACGTGTGTTTGTATGTATGTGGTGAAGCGGTTTTTGAACATGTAAAATCCTTGTGTACTTTCTTCACACTACTATACAATTAAATGACATGATTTTAGCAAGAGTGTTTTGACGCATGGACTTCAGAGTTCCTTTTCTAACTCATCATTATTGACTAATAAAAAGATTTTCTTATAAAATCTTGGGTTAAAAACTAACAGCTGGTTTAATGATCAATAGTTGCCATCATCAAAAAGGGGGAGAATGTTGTGTTCTCTGGTTTTGATGATGACATACTATGTATCATTAAGGCTGAACTGGTTGATCAGATCCTAAAAGTTAATACACGTGTGTTAATAGGAGAGACTAAAGCAGACACAACTTCAAGTCTTGAATACAACAGGTCGAGTTTTCAAAGGAAGAGTGTCAACGTTGAAGAACAAATTCTTCATTCATCAATTTCTATTTAAAGGTTTTGGACACAGCAGTGTCAAGGCAAGCCAAGCCAGCCACGACGCACTTCTGGCTGCAGAAGCCAACCTCAGAATCTTGAAGTCAGTAAAGCATCGAAGCCACAAGGCTAATGCATCGACGCACTAACTCAATTCTCATCTAGTGCACCGACGCACTAAGAACAAAACCTGTCAACAAGTCACACTGCGTCGAAGCATCAAACTAGCTGCACCGGCGCATCAAGTGTGAACTAAGAATTTGAAGTCTGTGCTTTGATGCATCTGTGAAGTGCATCGACGCACTCAGCTCAGAACCCTTCATGGAGCTAACAAGGTTGAAGCAGCTAATAGATGACCCGACGCGAGAGGATATGAACCACATCCTGCTACACACTTCCTCGACCTGGCAACATTGTGCCTTGACCTCATCCATTCATACACAAAGCTCAGTGGCGACAACTAGATCTGTAGAGTAGACAAATACACTGGCAAGGGTGAAAAATAGATCCTAGAGCTAACAAATGAAAAGCAGAAGGAGCTGAAAGAAGGAGTCAAGTTCACAAGAAAACAAAAATATGAATAGTGTATCAAGAGGTTCTACAGTAATCAGAAGAACAACGAAGGGACTTGGTCAATGCAACGACAATAAATGTTGATTGGTCAAAGTCAACTCTAGTAAAAGAAGACTCTATCCAAGCTCAACTTTCTGTTGACTAAAGTCATGAAGACCCAGTCAAAGTCAAAGGTCAATGGATAGACTAGTGACCTACAATGATCCAGGTCAAAGTCAAGCAGCTACTGGAGACAAAAGAAGACAACGGCTAATCATGTAGTAAGAGTGATAAATATGCAGTAAGGGTGACAAATGCAATGACTAAGGTGACGGCCAAGGCATAACTGGAAAAAGGCTAAAGCGACGGCTATTAAACCTAAGGGTGACAAATAGGCCTTATGACTGACAAATGGACGATAAGTGTGTAAGGCGGATCTAGAGGGGGGGTGAATAGATCAGCCCCTTTTAAAATGACTAGCTATGAAAATGTAGATAAGGGCAGGCGGTGTCATTTTCTCCCCTTCATCAGCTCCTCCCTCCGCATGCCCTCCGACTAGGGTTTGCATAACTAATGCATCGACCTTTCATTATCGCATGCTGAGTCTTCGAGAGAGGACCGACGATGACTGATGCAGGTCGTCCTCCTCTGCATAACTAAGCCTAGCTAGGGTTGCAGTTCTTCTGACCCCGATGTGATGCGACGATGCCGATTACTCCTCCGATGATCACCTTTTTCCCCTCTCGAGGTTCTTCCTACATCCTTTCGATGCTACAGGTGTCCCGCTTCACCTCTCTATAAATGTAGGGTTCCATGTGTCTATAAGAAGCCAAGCAATGGTTGCTAGCATTTGCAGAGACGACATTGGGCGGCTTCCTTCTTCTTTGCAAGCTCTGTCACATGTGGCTTCGACGACGTCAATTGTATCATCGTTGGCCTTCTCATTAGTAGGTTTGATGCATGTTTGGATTAACATGATGGACATACTCTTCATCCATCCCTCAATATATGTAGTCGGAGTACTATTTTTTGTTTCATTGTCATTCTAGTGGAATCGTGTTTATGTTGTATCTTCGCATCTTTAGACTTTGGTTGATGATACTCTATCTTGTGCAAATCTTTTGTGCAGGCTTCTGAAAATCTACTGATATGGGAAAATATAAGTGTTACGTAGTGTGGGTTGGTCGATCACCTGGTATATATTGCACTTGGCCAGAATGTTACGCTCAAGTTAATGGATATCCAGGAGCTCAGTATAGGGGATTCTATTCTATGGAGGGGGCATAACATGCTTATTATGGGGTCTTGACTACCTGTAATGACAATTCAACCCCAATGCATGGTTCTAGTGTACTGCAACCATCCAAGTCAATTGATGTCACCCCTCCCCAGCTAAGAAACAAGATGCCGATGGAAATCCCCTCGATGTCATGCATCATCATTGTCCTGCATATGCTATGTGTCTTTATGTTATTTCTAATATTAGTACGGCTTATCTTCATGCTCATAGTTCATCGTTAGGATCCCTTTGTTTGTTGTAATGAAACATGAACTGTAATTTGGTATCAATGTGTTTGATCAGTAACTTTAGATTTGATGGGCAATACATGCTCTCATTATTCCTCCCTTTATTCATCATCTTGTGTATGTATAAATTATGATGTAACATTAAATCGACTACATTTTGATGTATGAACTACTTATTTCTATTGGGAAAAAATGATTACATTGTGCGTAAGCCAAGAGATCATAGCTAGTGCATATGCCAGACCGTATACATATGTGATATCAATTACCTATGTGAGATCAATCACCTATGTGAGATCAATTATATGGTCGCAACGGCTGTGCGTGTGTTTATTGGCACCAAAAAAAGAGAGAAAGGCATAAAAAAAGAGTGAAAATGGGGGCCAAGCCCAATACAAAAAATAGAAGAAAAGAACAACTTGAATGGGCCGGATGTGCATGGGCCGAATGGGCCGGATGGCCCTTCTGCCTTGCCCTTCGATCTATATTGTATATTTTGCAGGGGTTTCCTTGGTGTAATCTTCTTTCAAGAAGAAATGAGATACATGGCTTCGATCCCTGATTTCTTTTGTGAAAAAAAATATATGGACATGGAGTCAAGTCTATCTTGGAGGCTGAGAATCCATTCAGCCCACCTTTGTCATCTATATGTCACCATTGAAACCCATTTCTCACCTTTAATAACCCACTTGTTACCATTCTCAGCCTATTTTTCACCCATACAAACCCATTTGTCACCCTTAATATGTATTTGTCACCTATGCAAACCCATTTGTCACCCATATAAACCCATTTGTCACCCTTAATATGTATTTGTCACCCATAAAACTATTTGTTACCTCTATTGGCTATTTGTTAGCCTTAATAACCCATTTGTCACCTTTGTTGGCTATTTGTTAGCCTTAACAACCCATTTATCTCCTCTGTTGGCTATTTGTTAGTCTTAATAACCCATTTGTCACTTCTGTTCACTATTTCTTAGTCTTAACAACCCATTTGTCATCTATGTTGGCTATTTGTTAGCCTTAACAACCCATTTGTCGCATTTGTTAGCTATTTGTTAGCCTTAATAACCCATTTGTCACTTTTGTTGGTTATTTATTGACCTTAACAATCCATTTGTCACCTCTGTTGGCCATTTGTTAGTCTTAACAAGTCATTTGTCACCCTTACCCATCTATTTTTCACCCTTAACCATCTATTTGGCTATTTATTAGCCTTAATAACTTATTTATCACATCTGTTGATCATTTGTTAGTCTTACCAAGTCATTTGTCACCCTTACCCATCTATTTTTCACCCTTAACCATCCATTTGTCGCCTTTATTGTCCATATGTCACCCTTAACCATCTATTTATCACCCCTGTCATCTATTTGTCACTCTTGGTACTCATTTTTCACCCTTAGCCATCTCTTTTTCACTTGAGCTATATATTTTTTACCTAAACCATTCATTTTTCACCTTTAACCATCCAGTTGTCACCCTTCATGCGCATGTGTCGCCCCTATTGGCCTATTTGTCACCACTAATAGGCATTTTTCACTCTTAGCATGCAGGAGTTGTCGCCTTTGCCCCTGGGAGCCGTCGCATTTATGTATTTTTCACCGTTAAGAGCCTTTTGTCACCTCTCATGCTCATTTGTCACCCCTGTCAATCTATTTATCACCACTAATGCGCATTTGTTACCTCTGTCAACTTATTTGTCACCACTAATATGCATTCATCACCCTTATCATTCATTTTACCCTATTGCTCTCACATACAGAAGGTGAACCCAAAAGAAAAAAAAATATAATAATAATAATAAATCATAAAAAATAATAATCAATAAATATAATAATTTGTCACCTAGGAAATAAAATAACAAAAAAACCATAAAAATGATAATCAATAAATATAATAATTTGTCACCTAGGTAAGAAAATAACAAAAAAACCATAAAAATGATAATCAATAAATATAATAATGATAAAATAATTTTGAAAATAACATAAAAACCATAAAATTGATAATAATAAAATAATTATGAAAATGATAAAAATCATGAAAATGATAACCAATAAATACAATAATAACAAAATAATTATGAAAATGACTAAAAATTCATAAAAATGATAATTAATAAATACAATATTAACAAAAAAATGAAAAATGATAGAAAAATATTATAAATGATAAGAAACTTATAAATATCACCCTTATCTGTCAACTTATTTGTCACCACGAAACGTTTATGACCCATTTGTCATGGAGTCGACTCCATCTTGGCATGGAGTCGACTCTATCTTAGCATGGAGTCGACTAAGCCCACCTCTGTCATCTATATGTTACCCCATATGACCCATTTGTCATCCTTAGTAACTCATTTTGTCACCCATATGAGCTATTTGTCACCCTTACGTTAACCATTTGTCACCCTTAGTAACTCATTTGTCACCCATATGATCCATTTGTCACCCTTAGTAACTCATTTGTCACCCTTAGTACCTCATTTGTCACACATATGATCCATTTGTCACCCTTAGCATATATTTGTCACATCTGTCATATATTTATCACCCTTATCATCCAATAACCATAAAATAATTACGAAAATGATGAAAACTCATAAAAAGTGATAATTAATAAATATAACAGTATAATAATATTAAAATAATTTCATGCCGATGACAAAAAACTATAAAAAGTGATAATTAAAAAATATAATAGTATAATAATAATAAAATAATTATGAAAATGATAAAAAATCATAAAAGTGAAAATTAATAAATATAATAGTATAATAATAATAAAAAAATTTCAAAATGTTAAAAAAAATTTCAAAAAGTGATAATTATCAAATATAATAGTATAATCATAATAAATAATTACAAAAATGACAAAAACCTTAAAAAGTGATAATTAGTAAAAATAATAGTATAATCATAATACAATAATTACAAAAATGACACGAAAGATGAATCAAAGATAAAAAACCACAAAAATGATAGTTAATAAATGTAACAATATAATAATAATAAAATAATTATGAAAATAATATAAAATACCATAAATGATAAAAAACTAAAAAAATGCCCTCTTAAGAATTTAAACGATGTTCTAGTGAACATTTATCTGTTATGCTCAACATGTAACGTTTCTAGTGAACGATGCTTCAGCCTTTATCGACAGATTAAGTTTGACAAATAGCTTCCTAAGGCCTACAAATAGGTGAGTTTGGTTGATAGAAATTTATTTAATTTTTTGATAGATAAAAGATCAGTCGCCACTTGCTATAAGTTTCAACGGATTTTTGGTTCGTCGGAATAACATCGGAAAGTTTTCGACTAATTTTTGACCTTAAATTTATCCATCGAAAATTGTTCATAAATTTTAACCCGCAATTATTCATTTTTGACGAAACCTCTATTAGTCGGAAATACGTCCAAAAGTTTCGACGTATTTTCGACGTACATTTTTTTTGTCGAAATTTTTTGACGTATTTACGATAAAATATTTATGTCAAAAAATAGTCGATAATTACCAATGAATTTTTGACATAATTTATTTTCGTCAGAAAGTAGAATATTTTCGACGTATTTCTGATAAATATTGTTCTATCAGAAAATACCGTTGGTATTTCTCATTTTTCTTGTAGTGCAACAACACTTCTGGTCTCTAACTAGAGCACTGGACACACACTGAAAACTAATTCAGAAATACAAGAGGAAAAACGCAAGACAACAATAAGCAAGACAAATGTAGCTTCAGAAAAGTTTCATGAAGCTGTTTCTGTAGGACTTATCTCCTTGCTTCTTCAGCTCTCATCTTCTCCTTCTCACCTCTGGACTGGGCCAGACCAGAGATGGAGCCTCACACCTCTCTCTCTTTTCTTCTCAGATTTTTCTTATAAACCTCAGGGCTGCTCACTCTTTTCTTCCTCTCTTCTTCTCTTTCTTCCTTTCTCCTTGGGATGAGCTACAGGATGTATCTTGATGCATGCTCGGCCAACTCCTTCAAGGTGGCCATTGCTTCATACTTATAGAGGGAAGTTTGGAGTCAACACCTTTGATCATGGAGGAAGCAATCTGAGCCGTTCAGATTCTTGGAGCAATTCTGGATCAATGGATCATGGGTCTTGAGCTTGGAATAGATCTGTAGATCCTGGTCCATGCAGTGGAGGCTTCCCATTGGCTTGGAGTCTTCTAGATCAATATTTGTTCTATTCAGAATAAATAATGAAGTTCATTGACAAAAAGATTTTCCCCTGGAGGTCTTGACTTGAAACACCATTTGAAATCGGCCTCCTAATTGGCTTATGTTGTGCCCCTCGTGACTCAATGATGTTGTATTGTTTTGATGATAGCATACACTATGAGTCATGTGAGGTTAGAACATATGAGGTTAGAACATATGGATGTTCTGCATGCAATCTATACATACATGGTTCAATGCATGTTTCATCTTTCAGTGTACATAGTCTGTGCATGAACAGTGCATTCTGCATTGGTGCAAGTCCACAAGTATGTACAACATGTGTTGCTGCACGCGACTAACTATATGCATATGTGCATCTTTTACTTTAAAGTCTGTACATTCTTTTTGATTCCATGCATACACAAAGTATGTACAATCCACGTTGCTTCACTCGACCAAGTCAGTGCAAGCACTATTCATCCATTAGCTCAGTTCGCAGCTGAGTCTGTACAGTCGCAGTGAAGTCTGTACAGCCCGTGCTCTTCATGTATACACATAGTCAGTGCATCGCCTTGCCTCTCGTATACATAAAATTCACAAAGTTCGTGTATCATTTCACAAGTCTGTACAACCTTTGTTGATTCGAGCGTTTAAGTTCATACATCAGTCCATCAGAGTCTTTACATTATGAATTCATGCTTAAACTATTGGCACAGCAAGTCGATGCATCGTTTGTACATTGCACACAAAGTCTGCACATTCCTCGGTGGCATATCTGAGCATCGTATGTACATCGCACACAAAGTATGTACACTCGTTGGTGGCATGTCTGTGCATTCATCTTCAATGTGCATACTTTCCTGCATGCAAACTGCATTATACGCATCAAGTCTGTACATGCTTAGTTCAATTCTCTAACTAACTCGGTGCGTCTTTCTGTCTTTCCTTTCAGATTAATTCAAACTGATGACAAGTCTGATCTGACAGGACTGCTGGTCGAGGAACTTAAGAAGAGCATGTGATTCAAGAATGGAGGATGTGCCATGATCGTGACACATGTAAAGTAGTGAGCTGAAATGCTGCCACGTGGTCAAGGCGCTAGGGCGGGAATCTGTGGAAGACACACGCCCATCTATCTGCTGCTGTTATAAAAGGGGGGACCTCTCCATCCAGAGAACAACAATCGTGAAAAGAGTGATCGAAATTGGGAACTTACCTAAAAGAGTAGAAGTAGAGAGAGCCTGCACGATCCGAGAGAAGGAAAGAGAGAGCAGAAGAAGAGAAGAGGAGGAGAGTGTTCGAAAAAGAAAGAGTGAGCAGTAAAGAAGAAGAAGAAGAAGAAAGAGAAATCAAGAGTTTAGAAGAAGAAGAAGAGAGTCTTCTGAAGCTTTGTCTCTACTGGACCGTGGATCAAATCTAGACCAGTCAGCTCTTTGAGACCCACTTTGCGTTTTATCGTATATAGCTTTCTATCGCTGTGATTTCCCATTTCTTGTTTTCTGAAGCCTTGTTTTCAAACTGTTAGTCAGCATAGCTAAGCTGTATTGCTCAGCGTTGCAGAGGAGGATTCCTCTGGTCAGCAAGCTGTGTTGCTGAGCGGGCAAGGTGGATACCTCGGACAGCAAGCTGTGTTGCTCAGTGGTTGTAGGCAAGCTGTGAGGCCCAGCGGTTGAAGCTGTGTATCAGCGGTTGAAGCCACATTCCGGTTTGGAGTGTGGGGTGGATGTAAATCTCTGGTTTGAGATCGAACCACCTTAAAAATTTCTTGTCTACTATGCATTTGTCTTGTGAATTGTTGTGCATCTTGGTTATCTCTTTCATCAGCAGTAGATGCATGTTTAGGATCGTTTATGTTCAGATCTGCTAGAGTTGGCTTTCTATGATCGCTCTTGCTTATCTTTCTGCCGTCCAGCATCAGTTTGTTTTATTTCTGCACTTAAAACTGCTACAGTTGAATTTATTGGATGACTGATCTATTCACCCCCCTCTAGATCGTTCATAGACTCTTATCAATTGGTATAAGAGCCTACCTCTTTTTCAGGGACTAACATCATAAAGAGGAACAGCCATGAACGCTAAGGGAATGACAGCAGAAGGACATTCAACCTCCAAGCCTCCGTACTTCGACAGCTCTAACTACGCCTACTGGAAGAATAGAATGTAGGTCTTTCTGAGGGTGAAAGACTATGAGATCTGGAGGGTAGTGAGCAAGGGACCGTTCGAACTGCACGAGAATGAAGAGATTTGGACGAGAGAGGAAATTAGAAAGTCTACTTTGAACTGGAGTGCCGTCAACTCTATTCAGTGTGCACTGCATCCCACGGAATTCTCCAGAGTGTCATCGTGCAAAACCGCCAAGGAGATGTGGGACACACTAGAGGTTATCTACGAAGGGACATCACAGGTGAGAGAGACCAAGGCTAATATGTTGGTCTTTGAATATGAAGCATTCCGGATGAAACCTGGTGAGACCGTGACTGAGATGTATGCTCGTCTGACGATCATAACTAACGGTCTGAGGAATTTGGGAAAGTGCTATTCCGACTACGAGATTGTAAGGAAGATCTTGCGGTCTCTGACTCCTGTCTGGCACACAAAGGCGACAGTGATCGAGGAGTCAAGAGATCTTCAGACGACGAAAGTTGACGAGTTAATAGGTTCTCTAATGGCATATGAGATGAACCTTCCCAAAATTAAGGAGCTCGAGAATAAGAAGAAACCAATCGCGTTGAAGGTTAGTTCTAGCAGAACAAGCAGATCCAGCCACAGTGAATCATCAAGCGAGCAGAACAATCTATCTAGGCTAGAAATAAATGGAGACCAACTTGCTCTGTTGACCAGAGAGTTCAGGCGATTCTTGAGAAAGGAAGGTAGAAATTTCGGCCGAAGATAATTCAGCGGCCGGCGATATAACAGGTATAGGTCTAACCCTGCGAAGAAACTTGATACGAATGTTTGCTATCACTGCAGGAAGGCCGAACATATGAAGGCAGATTGTCCAGAGCTCCAGAAGCAGAAGGAGAAACTAAGGAAGAAAGGTGGAAAAGGAAAAGCCATGATTAGTACTTGGAGCGATGAGGACGAGGGCACACTGAGCACCACCTCAGAGGGCGAGGATGAAGAAAAGCATGTCTGCCTGATGGCCAAAAGTGACAAAGAAGAAGAAGGAGACTCCGACCTCTCCCTTTGAGCACTATACAATTTCTGATTGGGAGGATGCCTACGGAGACTTGGTAGATAAAGTGGATGATATTAGAAAGGAGAACATGCATTTGAAGAAGAAAGTAAACTCACTTATGAATGATAAAATCATGTCTGATAAAATTGCCTGTCTGCAATCAGAAAATTATAGTTTAAAAATTTCATGTGCTGAATCTGATGATTTGAAGCATGCTTTAATAGATTCTAGAAAGGAAAATGAATGGTTAAAGAATGCCATTGATGATTTGAAGCTGAGAGTTCAAATGTTTGAAAATGAAGCAAAAATTTCAAATGAGAAATATGAAGCTGTTTTGTCTGTGACTTCTGAATTAAAGAAAACAATTTAAAATTTAGAAAAAGAAACTGTTGATATAAGGAAAATTATAGAAAATATGACCCAAGGCACATATAATCTCAATGCTCTGTTAGGGTCAAAGGTGAATTTCAGAAAAGAAGGTCTTGGATTCAACTCAACTGCCACGAAAAGCCTTGCCATGAAAACTATATCATTTGTGGCAGAGAAAAGGAAGGGACCTCTTATAAAAATGGTTAATGAAAATTCTGTTTCAAAAATTGTTAATTTGAAAATGTCCAGTGCCAAGGAGAAAGGTAAACAGAAGGTTGGTGAGCCTAGCAGATCTTGCCCTTTACCCAAAAGTAAGTCTCAGGTTCGGGGTCAGCCTCCAAGCAAATTTAAACTCTAGGGCAAGGTCACCAAGTCTCCACCACCATCACCAGCCCAGAAGAAAATCCAACATAAACCTGGATAGAAGTCCAGTGAGTCAACTATACAGGGGAGAACTAATGTAGCAACCCTAATAAATGAATAATTGAAATGAATTAAAACATATATATTACAGAAGTAATATATATAAAAGGAATAGGGTTAATTGGACGAAATAAAATAAATTAAAAATAACGCCTCTTATTAAGGCGTTAATTTATAAAGAAACGTCTCTATCCATGGCGTGAATAAAGAAAGGACGCCCACACCTACGGTCGTCAGTTCTCACGCGACCAAATGGGTAAGTAAAAGAAACACCCCTATCTTGGGCGTGTTTTAAAACACGAAACGTCCTTTTTCAAGGCGCTTTTTAAGAAACGCCCTTATGCAAGGCGTTAATTAAAGAATACACGCCCTGACCAAAGTCGTTAATTCCATTCGGAACCGTTCGAACCCAGAACTTATCCAGGGTAAGTGATAACTATGAGGAAGAGTTCGAATGTGGTAATAACTCAATCTTGGAAATATTACTTCCAATCAAACACTACTTTTGTTAGAACTCCAAAATCCTATAAATAGTCTTGATCGACCAAACCCTAAACCTATTTGATCGTTCTGCTGCTGCAAGGTAAGTGAAGAACGTATGTTCTTCTTATTTTCTTTTGCCCTCTGTTTCGACTGCATGAAGAACTGATAATTCTTCATTGTCTTTTCTTTGTAGGAGGCTCCACAGCCACTGCCGAAGAACAAGGTAATGTTCTTCAAACCGTTTTCCTAAACTTCGGTTATATCTTCATACTCCCTCCTTTCTTCCCCTACAGGTTGATTGAAGATCATCGTCGCCATCATCTTCATCAACTGAATTTTTCTTCTTCCTGTCCGATCTGCATACGGCTGCTATTAGAAGCTTCAGTGTGTTCTTATCAAGTCATTCACGTGTTCCATCTCCAGATATCAATTAAGGTAGGATTTTCTCAAGTTATTGTAGCCCAAATAAGAATTAATGCAAGATATCTATACATAAGCATGGCATGCATACTGTTTATAAGGTTTTTATTACGTTCTCTGCAATATTTTGAAAGAAACGCCCTTGATCAGGGCGCTAATTTAAAATACACGACCATGCAGTGGTCGTCAATTTAATATTTGACGCCATGTACGCAGGCGTTAATTTCATAAGACTCACCTGAAAATTGATAATTGATCCTGTTTAAAATTCAATAAATTATGAAATATAGATTCTAATATCTTGCATACCCCTACCTGTGAATTCCTGTTATACTGCAACGACATGTCTCATGTCCCTTGAAATTTTATTTCCTGTAATATTGTAAAATTCTTGAAATTCACGACTTGGACAAAGTCGTTTTCCATATTTTAACGCCCCAGAACAAGGCGTGAATCTGAAAAGTAACGCCCCTTCCTAGGGCGTGTATCTGTTAAAATCCTGAAATTTACATATTCTGTAAAATGGAATTAGAAAGTAACGCCCCTTCCAAGGGCGCGTTTTTGATCTCAACTTTGAATAAACGCCCCCAGGCAAGGCGTGTTTTTGATAAATTAATGAAATAATGAAAATTCTGCAAATTGGCAATATATGTAAACGCCCTCATGTTAGGCGTTAATTATTCAATACACGACTTTACTCAAGTCGTTATTTTACTGTAACCTGATTTCGTCTTGATTCTATTACCGATGGTTTCATATTATACATATATATATATATATATATATCGGCACTATTCTCCATTCCGTGAGTATAGTCCCACTTTTTACGTTGATTTATCGATCACACTCAACTCTCATTGACATACAAGCTCTCCATTGGACATTCCGTTCCTTTGGACTAGCGAGTTAGTCATAGAGACCTCCGTAAGACTCCTCGTAGCCTTGGATTCCCTCAAGGCCGACTGAGCTGGTTGTACCCTAAAAACCCATTACACGATCCTTGCCATGTCAATCTAAAGAAACATGGTATACCGGCCCTTATGATTATACAAAGAGTATATCATAAGAAATTCTTAATGGGATGATGATATCATGCCATATCATGTAGTTCTTGTAAACCCCAATTCTATGATAAGAATGAGGGTATCTTGCTTGATCTTATGTTCATGTGGACCTCAGTTCTATATAAAGAATGTCCATATCGATTTATCATGGTACCTAAGTTAAGGGAACCATATTCTACCTAGTTTTATCGAACTCGTGATTATACCGTTATTATCGCCATTCTACGGCCTTTGTCATATTTTTGGACTCTATTCTATCAATGTTGTCATACGTATCTACAAGCTTGATTATTGAAATTCTATATTGGCTATATAAACAAGAGTGGATGTCAAAACACATGATAAATGCCTGCGCATATAGGGCCCGATCTGGTCCTGGGAGGAGCACCCGAAAGTACTTGTGCCCATGGGAGTTAAAATGATAAGGTATCTGGCATTATACCGAGTACTTGACTTGCTTGATTGGACATTCCACACACATCTTGTACTTGACTCGTACTTGACATGAAATGAAATGCGTGGCCCGAAAAAGGGTAATTTACTTGCTTGCTTGATACATGATAGCCAAAGTTCTTGACATGATTTGTTAAATGTACTTGCTTGAATATCTCGAATAAACTTGTTATCTTGTTGAAAGTTCATGATAAGTTCATCTTATTTCCTTGATACTACATTCTATCTATCCTGTCGTGTTATGCGAGCATGCATAGCTTTATTGCATTCATAAAAATGTAATTACTTAAACCCCTCGCTAGTACTTGAGATATAATTTCCTACTGAGCGTTCGCTCATTCCGTTTGTCCCTTTGTACTTTTCAGGTAAGTCCGACGACGATGGAAGTCAATCGGATGGGAATGGTCAAGAGTGAAAGTGATAGAGCTTCTACAAGTGTCGTCTAGTTGGTTCTATAGTTTTCTCGAGTCAACTATGTACTTTTCTTTTTGTTAAACAGAGTATTGGATTTGTAATAGTCTATCCATTATGAAATAAGGATTGGGTTATCTTGCTATTTTGCGCATCTCTGTCTTCGTGTCGAATACACGACCACTCTGATTGACATGATTGATATAGACACGTCACGCATCTCCGGGTATCTTCCGCGCTCGGGGCGTGACAGTCTTTGTGGTATCAGAGCCTAAGGTATTCAATTCCTAGGAAACCCAAGTCCAAGGATAGGTTTCAAAACCTTTAACCAAGTGAGAGTGGGTAGAACCAAGGGTTAAATGATCAATGAGTCCTTTATAAGATCATAGTGATATAATACTAACATAGCTATTGTAATTGTAGGATAATGGCTGCCGAACGTGCTCAATGGCGCAACATGCAGCGTACCCTTCAAGGGATGACCCAAGTGCTACAACAGGTAGCACAAGGTGGTGCTCCACGAGCTGGAAGCTTACACCAAGCATTCAAGAATATGAATCCCCCGAAGTTCATGGGATCGACCGATCCAGACGATGCCGAGCATTGGGTTCGGGAGATTGAACGTATATTCCGTGTTATGCAATGCACGGATCAGGACAAAGTCTTATTAGCTACTTTCCAGTTAGAAAAGGATGCTAGATGCTGGTGGGAGTCGATTGAAGCTACAATTGACCCAACTCAAGTTACATGGGGAGAATTCGTTGAATATTTCAACGCCAAATATTTCTCTGATAGGGTCCAGGAAAAGAAGGCCGCCGAATTTGCCGCATTAAAGCAAAGATCTTTATCGGTGGCTGATTATGAAGCACAGTTCTCTAGACTGTCTAGATATGCTAAGCATTTAATTAGCACGGAAAAGATGAAAGCCCGTAGATTTCTTAATGGGCTTAGGCCCCACTACATTACTCAACTGGCGCCTATGGATATTCAAGTTTATACTGAAATAGTGCGCCGAGCTCAGTTGCTTGAAGATGCCACGGAACTATCTGATAGGATCCGTGGGAAAGACAAAAAGGAGCAAGTCACAAGTTCGGGTTCTTTTAAACCCAACTTTAAGAAGAGGCCCAATAATGGAGGTTCTTCCTCTCAAGATCAGAAGTTCAAGAAATCCAAGCCTTTCTCTATCACCACTACACCTTCAAACGTAGTATGCAAGCATTGTGACAAGGCTGGTCACAAAACAGAAGAATGCTGGAGGAAATTAGGAGCATGTCTCCGTTGTGGGAGTCGTGAACATCGGATTCCCGATTGTCCATTAATGAATGACCAAGACGGTGAGGGTAAACGCCCAGTGACAAGGAACGCGCGTCTTCATGCAATCCAAGAGACCGAACCAGAAGAAGAAGGCGGATTGGTGGAAGGTACATTAAAAATTTGTTCCAAATATGCACATGTTTTATTTGACACGGGTGCATCGCATTCCATTGTTTCCAAGAAGTTTGCTGACCCATTGCCTCTAGAACCGGAATGGATGAAATTAGTATTGTCTACTCCTCTCGGAAACGAGACGGATATCACACATCATTACCAAAACTGTGAGGTATTGGTTCGAGGAAAGAATTTTCCTATTGATCTTATCTGCTTAGATCTAAAAGAGTATGATGTTATACTAGGAGCAGATTGGTTATCCAAATACCAGGCAACGGTTGATTGCCGTGATAGCAAGATTGTTTTCAAGGAATTTCCGGAACTGACTTATACTAGTCCTAAGAGTCGAAGCAAATCCCCTCTTATTTCGGCTCTTCGAGCAAGCAAGCTCGTCAAGAAAGGATGTGTATCCTTCCTTGCTTTTGTCACTATTAAAGAAGCTAAAGAAACCAAGATAGAGGACATTCAGGTAGTGCGAGAATTTCCAGACGTATTTCCGGAAGAATTGCCGGGATTACCCCCGCAAAGAGATGTGGCCTTTACCATCGACTTAGCCCCTGGTGCTGGTCCTGTTTCAAAGGCACCCTATAGAATGTCCCCTGCAGAACTAAAAGAATTGAAGAAGCAATTGATGGAATTGATTCAAAAAGGGTTCATTAGACCAAGTACTTCCCCGTGGGGAGCCCCAGTCCTATTTGTAAGGAAGAAGGATGGATCCATGAGATTGTGTATCGACTATCGACAGTTGAATCATCTTACTATCAAGAACAAGTATCCACTGCCGAGAATCGATGAATTATTTGATCAGATTTCTGGATCCAAACATTTCTCCAAGATTGATCTCAGGTCTGGTTATCATCAATTGAGGATTAAAGACGAAGATATTCATAAAACTGCGTTCAGAAGCAGGTATGGCCACTATGAATTTGTTGTTATGCCTTTTGGACTAACAAATGCCCCTGCTGCCTTTATGCAGTTGATGAATAGCATATTCAGGCCTTATCTAGATCAATTTGTGGTGGTTTTCATTGATGATATATTGATATATTCCAAGACTAAGGAAGAACATGAAGAGCATTTGAGGATTTCATTACAAATCTTGAGGACAAATCAATTATATGCTAAGCTCAGCAAATGCGAATTCTGGCTTGAAGAAGTGGCTTTTCTCGGACATGTGATATCCAAGGATGGATTATCTGTAGATCCGTCAAAGGTTGAAGCAGTTAGGAAATGGGAAAGACCAACCAATGCTAGCGAGATCAGAAGTTTCTTAGGCCTTGCAGGCTATTACAGGCGATTCATCAAAGACTTCTCAACAATCGCCGTGCCACTTACAAGGTTAACTCGTAAGGAGATCCGATATGAATGGAGTGAGGAATGTGAAAGAAGTTTCCAAACTCTCAAAGATCATCTCACTACAGCTCCAGTGTTAGCTCTACCAACAGAAGGAGAGAAATTCGAGGTCTACACTGATGCTTCTGGCATTGGCCTTGGATGTGTCCTAATGCAACAAGGAAAGGTCATAGCATACTCTTCACGTCAACTGAAGAAGCATGAGGAGAATTACCCCGTCCATGACTTAGAACTGGCCGCGGTAGTATTTGCCCTAAAGATATGGAGACACTACTTATATGGAGTACAGTTTACTGTATACTCCGATCACAAAAGTCTCAAATATCTATTTTCACAAAAGGAGCTAAACATGAGACAAAGACGCTGGCTAGAATATCTCAAGGACTTCGACTTCAATATACAATACCATCCCGGAAAGGGTAATTATGTTGCTGACGCCCTTAGTCGAAAGCCGAGAGCAATGATAGCAAATTGTATGATGCAAGAATGGAGGTTACTTGAACAATTCTCCGAGCTCAATATAAGCTTGGACACGGAATCCAAAATTGTCACACTATCTCATGTAAGCATACAGTCAGATTTGTTATCTGAGATACAAACACTTCAGGATGATGATCCTATATTAGTAGAAATCAAAGGCAGATTAGAAGGACAATCTGATTTTCAACTAACTTCTGATGGAAGATTATCGTTCAAAGATAGAACTTGTATACCCGATTGTCCGGAATTAAAGAAGAAGATCTTAGATGAAGCTCACAGATCAAGATACACTATTCATCCTGGATCAACTAAAATGTACCAAGATGTAAAGAGGAACTTTTGGTGGCCCAATATGAAAAGAGAAATAGCGGACTATGTATCACGCTGTCTCACATGCCAACAGGTCAAGGCGGAACACCAAAAGCCTGCGGGAAAACTACATCCTCTAGATATTCCTAAGTGGAAATGGGAGGATATTGGTATGGACTTCATCATGGGTTTGTCTAAATCTAAAGGAGGACATGATGGAATCTGGGTTATCATTGACCGATTGACTAAATCGGCACATTTCTTGCCAATCAAAAGCCGATGGTCAATTGATGTGCTAGCTGCACTATACATCAAAGAAATAGTCAGGATACATGGAATTCCTGTCTCAATCGTGTCTGATAGAGATCCCCGTTTTACTTCTCATTTTTGGAAGGGATTACAACATTCGTTGGGAACAAGGCTCAACTTTAGTACTGCTTTTCACCCACAAACGGATGGTCAGACCGAGCGAACTAATCAAGTTGTTGAAGATATGCTGAGAGCATGCATTATTGACTTTGGAGGAAGCTGGCATGACCACTTACCTTTAGTTGAATTTGCATATAATAATAGCTACCAAGCTAGTATCCAAATGGCACCTTTCGAAGCCTTATACGGAAGGAGTTGCCGATCTCCCATATGTTGGAACGAAGTTGGAGAGAAACAACTATTAGGTCCAGACATGGTAAGGGATACAACTGAGAAGATACAGGTAATCAGAGAAAGATTACAAGTTGCTCAGACAAGGCAAAAGGCTTATGCTGATACCAGGAGAAGAGATCTTGAATTCCAGGTTGGAGATCATGTATTTCTTAAAATATCCCCTGGACGTGGCATACGAAGATTTGGTGTTAAGGGCAAGCTTACGCCAAGATTCATCGGACCATTTGAGGTACTCGAAAGAGTTGGCGAGGTTGCTTATCGCATCGCGTTGCCTCCTCAGTTGTCCGAGGTACACAATGTATTTCACATATCTATGTTGAAGAAGTATGTGCACGATCCGTCACATATTATTGAGCATGGAGATCTGGTGATCCAGAAAGATCTCACATATGAACAGAGGCCTTTAAAGATATTAGATCGAGAAATACGAGCTCTAAGGAATAAGGTTATTCCCATGCTTAAGGTGCAATGGAATAAGAATCCTGAACACGAAGCGACATGGGAGACCGAGGAATCTATGAAGAAACGATTTCCCGAGTTATTCTAAGAGGTATATGTCCTACACTCTCCACGTGTATAATTATATATATATTGAATTTGGGGACCAAATTCTTTTTAAGTGGGGGAGGGTGTAGCAACCCTAATAAATGAATAATTGAAATGAATTAAAACATATATATTACAGAAGTAATATATATAAAAGGAATAGGGTTAATTGGACGAAATAAAACAAATTAAAAATAACGCCTCTTATTAAGGCGTTAATTTATAAAGAAACGCCTCTATCCATGGCGTGAATAAAGAAAGGACGCCCACACCTACGGTCGTCAGTTCTCACGCGACCAAATGGGTAAGTAAAAGAAACGCCCCTATCTTGGGCGTGTTTTAAAACACGAAACGCCCTTTTTCAAGGCGCTTTTTAAGAAACGCCCTTATGCAAGGCGTTAATTAAAGAATACACGCCCTGACCAAAGTCGTTAATTCCATTCGGAACCGTTCGAACCCAGAACTTATCCAGGGTAAGTGATAACTATGAGGAAGAGTTCGAATGTGGTAATAACTCAATCTTGGAAATATTACTTCCAATCAAACACTACTTTTGTTAGAACTCCAAAATCCTATAAATAGTCTTGATCGACCAAACCCTAAACCTATTTGATCGTTCTGCTGCTGCAAGGTAAGTGAAGAACGTATGTTCTTCTTATTTTCTTTTGCCCTCTGTTTCGACTGCATGAAGAACTGATAATTCTTCATTGTCTTTTCTTTGTAGGAGGCTCCACAGCCACTGCCGAAGAACAAGGTAATGTTCTTCAAACCGTTTTCCTAAACTTCGGTTATATCTTCATACTCCCTCCTTTCTTCCCCTACAGGTTGATTGAAGATCATCGTCGCCATCATCTTCATCAACTGAATTTTTCTTCTTCCTGTCCGATCTGCATACGGCTGCTATTAGAAGCTTCAGTGTGTTCTTATCAAGTCATTCACGTGTTCCATCTCCAGATATCAATTAAGGTAGGATTTTCTCAAGTTATTGTAGCCCAAATAAGAATTAATGCAAGATATCTATACATAAGCATGGCATGCATACTGTTTATAAGGTTTTTATTACGTTCTCTGCAATATTTTGAAAGAAACGCCCTTGATCAGGGCGCTAATTTAAAATACACGACCATGCAGTGGTCGTCAATTTAATATTTGACGCCATGTACGCAGGCGTTAATTTCATAAGACTCACCTAAAATTGATAATTGATCCTGTTTAAAATTCAATAAATTATGAAATATAGATTCTAATATCTTGCATACCCCTACCTGTGAATTCCTGTTATACTGCAACGACATGTCTCATGTCCCTTGAAATTTTATTTCCTGTAATATTGTAAAATTCTTGAAATTCACGACTTGGACAAAGTCGTTTTCGATATTTTAACGCCCCAGAACAAGGCGTGAATCTGAAAAGTAATGCCCCTTCCTAGGGCGTGTATCTGTTAAAATCCTGAAATTTACATATTATGTAAAATGGAATTAGAAAGTAACGCCCCTTCCAAGGGCGCGTTTTTGATCTCAACTTTGAATAAACGCCCCCAGGCAAGGCGTGTTTTTGATAAATTAATGAAATAATAAAATTCTACAAATTGGCAATATATGTAAACGCCCTCATGTTAGGCGTTAATTATTCAATACACGACTTTACTCAAGTCGTTATTTTACTGTAACCTGATTTCGTCTTGATTCTATTACCGATGGTTTCATATTATACATATATATATATATATATATATATATATATATATATATATATATATATATATATATATATCGGCACTATTCTCCATTCCGTGAGTATAGTCCCACTTTTTACGTTGATTTATCGATCACACTCAACTCTCGTTGACATACAAGCTCTCCATTGGACATTCCGTTCCTTTGGACTAGCGAGTTAGTCATAGAGACCTCCGTAAGACTCCTCGTAGTCTTGGATTCCCTCAAGGCCGACTGAGCTGGTTGTACCCTAAAAACCCATTACACGATCCTTGCCATGTCAATCTAAAGAAACATGGTATACCGGCCCTTATGATTATACAAAGAGTATATCATAAGAAATTCTTAATGGGATGATGATATCATGCCATATCATGTAGTTCTTGTAAACCCCAATTCTATGATAAGAATGAGGGTATCTTGCTTGATCTTATGTTCATGTGGACCTCAGTTCTATATAAAGAATGTCCATATCGATTTATCATGGTACCTAAGTTAAGGGAACCATATTCTACCTAGTTTTATCGAACTCGTGATTATACCGTTATTATCGCCATTCTACGGCCTTTGTCATATTTTTGGACTCTATTCTATCAATGTTGTCATACGTATCTACAAGCTTGATTATTGAAATTCTATATTGGCTATATAAACAAGAGTGGATGTCAAAACACATGATAAATGCCTGCGCATATAGGGCCCGATCTGGTCCTGGGAGGAGCACCCGAAAGTACTTGTGCCCATGGGAGTTAAAATGATAAGGTATCTGGCATTATACCGAGTACTTGACTTGCTTGATTGGACATTCCACACACATCTTGTACTTGACTCGTACTTGACATGAAATGAAATGCGTGGCCCGAAAAAGGGTAATTTACTTGCTTGCTTGATACATGATAGCCAAAGTCTTGACATGATTTGTTAAATGTACTTGCTTGAATATCTCGAATAAACTTGTTATCTTGTTGAAAGTTCATGATAAGTTCATCTTATTTCCTTGATACTACATTCTATCTATCCTGTCGTGTTATGCGAGCATGCATAGCTTTATTGCATTCATAAAAATGTAATTACTTAAACCCCTCGCTAGTACTTGAGATATAATTTCCTACTGAGCGTTCGCTCATTCCGTTTGTCCCTTTGTACTTTTCAGGTAAGTCCGACGACGATGGAGGTCAATCGGATGGGAATGGTCAAGAGTGAAAGTGATAGAGCTTCTACAAGTGTCGTCTAGTTGGTTCTATAGTTTTCTCGAGTCAACTATGTACTTTTCTTTTTGTTAAACAGAGTATTAGATTTGTAATAGTCTATCCATTATGAAATAAGGATTGGGTTATCTTGCTATTTTGCGCATCTCTGTCTTCGTGTCGAATACACGACCACTCTGATTGACATGATTGATATAGACACGTCACGCATCTCCGGGTATCTTCCGCGCTCGGGGCGTGACAACTAATGCTGCTTGGGGCCAGACCAGCCATACTCACCAGCCCAAGGTTCAGACTTACTACACTTATCCTCAGAAACAGCCACAACCATTCTATAGGTCTGGATGGAGTCAAGTCCAGGGGAGATCTAGAAATCAACCTTTTCTTACTCACTGGCATAAATCTCAGTTTGCCAGCTGGATTGGTCAACCTAAGACATGGGGTCCTAATAGACAGGTCTTCTTTGGTCAGCCTAGGACCACTGCGGGCAGTAACTATCTGAGTACCTACGGCCCTGAGCACTGGCATAAAAACAATCATGCTGCTAATAAAGATGGAGCCAGAACTCAACAAAAACCAAAGCACCAGAAGAAGAAGGTTCAATCAGTTGGTGCTGAGAAAAAGAAAGATGATGAACAGAATGTTAGGAATTCCACTAAGCCAACCATGTTTAGACAAATGTGGATTCCTAAACAATTGCCATCTTGCTTAAATTGTTCTGTTTCTGCTTCGGAGCCCAAACAGCTTTGGGTTCCAAAATTCTCTACCTGATTGTGATTGCAGGTATACCTAGCAACCAGGAGCAATATGTGGTATCTTGAGAGTGGTTGTTCCAGGCATATGACAGGAGACAAGGCCAAATTTTGCATGTTGACTAAGAAGAATGGAGGTCTTGTCACCTTCGGAGGAAATACAAAGGGTAAAATCATCGGGTCAGGTAAGGTAGGTAAGTGTACTACCTGTTGCATTGAAGAAGTACTACTGGTCGATGGTCTTGCATATAACTTACTTAGTATCAGCCAGCTCTGTGATAAAGGACACAAGGTAGTATTTGATTCTCATTTTTGCAAAATCTTTGAACCTGATTCCGATGTAGTTAAATTCTCAGGAAAAAGGGTGAATAACATTTATTTGGTAGATTTAGATGATTTAGCTCATTCTAATTTTTGTCTCACTGCAAATAAAGATGATTTAGCATTTTTGTGGCATCGTAGATTAGGCCATGCCAGCTATACTGTTTTGCATAAATTGAATAAACATAGCATGGTTAGAGGACTCCTTGAAATCTCTTTCAAGAAGGAAAATAAGGTGTGTGGTGCTTGTACACAGTCCAAGCAGACTAGAAAGTCATTTAAATCAAGAACTGAAAACATGTCCCTTAAACCTTATGAGCTAATACATATGGATTTATTTGGACCCACACGATCAGTCAGCTTGTCAGGGAGGAGATATGGATATGTCCTAGTTGATGACTTCTCTAGGTATACTTGGGTCTTTTTCCTTACACATAAAAATGATGCATTCATAGAATTTCAGGAGTTCTATTTGAAAATATAACAGAAAAATGAAAATTCAATTGAAAATATTTTATCTGATCATGGAGGTGAATTTAAGAATTCACAATTTGATGAATTTTGCAGGGTCAATGGGATTACTCATCGGTTCTCCTCACCAAGGACACCAGAGCAAAATGGAGTGGTGGAGAGGAGGAACCAGACTCTTGTGGAGATGGCCCGAACACTCCTAGTTGAAGGTGGCCTACCAAGAAAATTTTGGGCAGAAGTAGTTAATACTGCATGTCATGTAATAAATAGAGCCATGGTAAGGCCGTTCACTCATAAAACACCCTATGAAATCCTCAAGGGTAAGAAACCTTCAATTGCTCACTTTAAAGTTTTTGGATGTAAATGTTTTATCCATGTTAATGATAAAAGAGATCTTGATAAGTTTGAACCTAAAAGTGATCCGGGCTTGTTCCTAGGATATTCTGAAATCACTAGAGCATATAGGGTGTACAATTCAAATTCTAAAACTGTTGAAGAATCTCCACATGTAGTCTTTGATGAGTCCCTGACTAAATGTGACAATGGTCTGTGCAGGAAAGAAGATGATGGAGAAATATTGAATGAAAGACAATCGGCAGACCAATCAGATCAAGAAGAAGAGCTAGAAGAAAACAATGCAAAAGAGCCTACTGTTCAGGGGGGGGGGGGGTAAATGAAGATCAAGGTAACCAATTTATTAATATCAGATTTTTAAGAGACCATCCTGTAAGTAATGTCATTGGTGACCTAAATGAACCCCTTAGGACTAGAGGCTACTTTAGAGCTCAGCATGAATTAAATACATATGCATTGGTTTCTCATGTAGAACCCAAGTCCATTGACTATGCCTTAAAGGATGTGCATTGGATCAATGCCATGCACGAGGAGCTTAATCAGTTTGACAGGAACAAGGTGTGGCACCTAGTCCCACCTCCTGATCATGAGACTGTCATTGGAACTAAATTGGTTTTTAGAAATAAAACCGATGAGTTAGGTAATATAGTAAAGAATAAAGCCAGACTTGTTGCTCAGGGGTACAACCAGGAATTCAGAATTGACTTTGAAGAGTCATTTTCCCCTGTAGCCAGGATAGAAGCTATCAGAATTGTGTTAGCTTATGCATGCTCCCTTGGAATAACTCTCCAGCAGATGGACGTAAAATCTGCCTTTCTCAATAGAGAAATTAAGGAGGATGTCTATGTCCATGAACCTCCTGGCTTTGAATGCTCAAATTTCCCTTCTTATGTATGTAAGTTGATTAAAGCTCTCTATGGTTTGAAGCAAGCTCCTAGAGCTTGGTATGACAGGCTCAGCAAATTCCTTACCGAGAAGAAGTTCTCGAGAGGTGAGATTGACCAAACGTTGTTTACAAAGGTAAGTCACCCTGACATACTTATTGTTCAGATTTATGTGGATGACATTATTTTTGGTTCAACTAACCCAAAGATGTGTAAGGAATTTTCTGACTTAATGACACAAGAGTTTGAAATGAGATCAATGGGTGAGCTGAAACTCTTTCTTGGATTGCAGGTGACTCAAACCAAAGATGGAACCTTTATCACCCAGTCCAAATGCAATAGGGACCTCCTGAAGAAATACAAGCTCGAAAACCTTAAAGACATTGCATCTCCAATGGGTACCTCCACAAGTCTTGATGAAGATACAAAAGGTAACCCAGTGGATCAAAAGCTGTATAGAGGTATGATCATATCTCTCTTGTACCTCACTGCATGTAGGCCTGATATACAATTTGCAGTATGTTTATGTGCTAGATTTCAGGCTAGTCCTAAGGAGTCTCATTTTAGTACAGTGAAAAAGATCTTTAGGTATTTGTCAGGCACCCAAGAACTTGATCTTTGGTACCCTGCTAGGTGTGAGTTAGAGCTTATAGCTTACACTGATGCAGACTATGCTGGGTGTCGGATAGATAGGAAGAGCACTAGTGGATATTGCCAATTCCTAGGTGGTTGTCTAGTATCTTGGGCCTCTAAAAAGTAAACACTGTACCACTCTCCACTGCAGAGGCAGAATATGTTGCTACAGGGAATTGTGCTACCCAGGTACTATGGATCAAACATCAACTCTCATATTATCAGATAATTCTGAGATGCATTCCTCTTTTATGTGATAACACTAGTGCCATCTGCCTTACTAAAAATAATGTTCACCACTCTAGGACTAAGCACATTGATATTAAACATCATTTTCTTTGAGATGTTGTGAGCAAAAGTGAAATTGAATTAGTCTTTGTTGAAACTGAAAAACAAGTTGCTGATAATTTTACAAAACCTCTTGAAAATGAAAGATTTAGATATCTAAGAAGAGAACTAGGGCTTTGTAAATTTCAGCAGGAAAATAACTAATTTTTCTCTTGAGATGTCTTTTAGAGTGCTTGAAATAATTGAATTTGCCTGTTCTTGAACTTGTGAATAAGGTTGTTTGATGATAGAATAATCACTTGTGGACTGAGTACATAAGTTGCTGCACATCATGCACATATTATCTCTAAAGTCGATGCATAGTTGGGCATATAGTCTACGGATGGTTGTGCATGTAGTCAATCAATTGCCTTGTATAGACTTTATGTCGAAGCATGCTCTACACATAGTTAATTCACGTTTTCACCGGGGTGCATAAGCTTTCAGCATGGAGTTGATGCATCCAGTGTTTTAACAGCATAAAGGTCAAGGCAAAGTCTACACGTTGCATATCTTAGAAAATGCATTTTGTTGTCAGGGGGAGGATAGACTCATCAGATCTCATTTCAACCTTTACTCAGAATGAATAACCGTCTAGTAATTGGTTCATTGTCGTGAGCTGCAATTATTACAACCCTTAAACTATAAGAATCACATGTGCTCATTGAATGAACCGAAGGTTTAACTTTAATAGACTGTAAAGATTAAAAGACTGTCTTCTGAAAATAAGGTGATAGAAAGCACTTATAGCTCTTAGCCTTTATCTCATGATTATGATAGAACAAGTCTTCACAGTACCTGAACATGACAGATTTAGTGATGGTTAAGGTTTAAAAACCAAAAATTATGTATTGTTCTTAAACAAGTCTCTCCAAAAATCATAAGGGCAGTAATAATTAAGATCATCAAGGAAAAAGAAGTGAACAAAGTGGCAGAGTAATGAATGAGTTTCACTGAGAATCTGAGGTATCCATCAAAGAAATGGAGAGTACCTTATGTCATGAAGTGACTCAGATTATCTCTGTTCATTTGGTCAAATCTACGAGGGAGATTTCACTGAGTAACTAGGGGTATTGGCCTTTGATCAAGATATACCTTTAACGTCAAAGGTGCAAAGTATCCATGTAGCTTTTGATCAGAAATAGATATAGTAGTTTATGCTTAGTAACTGGGGATATATGGCATATAATCAAGGTATACACCTAATGTCAATGGCATAAATGATACTTGTCTGTTCAATAAGTTCAAGCTTCAGAAGCTAGTAAATGAAATTACTGTAACACTTTGAAAACAAACGTCATTGAGTGTTAATTGTTTAACCTCAATACAAATTCAGATGACATTCCTTGCTTGTCACTCCCTCTGAAGTAACTAGGGTATTGTCTCGACCTAGACTTTTATGGTTATGTGACTTAGGTTCATTGCTATAACTGGAGTATATAACCCTAATTCAGAAAACCAGTGCTTTCTCCTTACCTTCTATAACTGATTAAACCTGACTGACATCAAGAAAGTCATTGCTCGATTCATATACTTTAAGGATTGCATCATAATTTCCTCACATTTTGAACCTTTACATAGAACGTTGATCCTCTCTTTCCTCCTTATTTGCTGATGGCAAAGGGGGAGAATAATAGATGTCTGCATGAAGATTCATCATCAGAGGGAGAATAGATGTATGCATTTGGAGTCTTAATCAGTGCATAAGCATGTGCATACATAACCTGTGTAGTTGCATGCATGACATGACCACATGGCATTTATTCAGTGTGTTGCCATCATCAAAAAGGGAGAGATTGTTGTGCCCCTCGTGACTCAATGATGTTGTATTGTTTTGATGATAGCAAACACTATGAGTCATGTGAGGTTAGAACATATGAGGTCAGAACATATGGATGTTCTGCATGCAATCTATACATACATGGTTCAATGCATGTTTCATCTTTCAGTGTACATAGCCTGTGCATGAACAGTGCATTCTGCATTGGTGCAAGTCCACAAGTATGTACAGCATGTGTTGCTGCACGGGACTAACTATATGCATATGTGCATCTTTTACTTTAAAGTCTATACATTCTTTTTGATTCCATGCATACACAAAGTATGTACAATCCACATTGCTTCACTCGACCAAGTCAGTGCAAGCACTATTCATCCATTAGCTCAGTTCGCAGCTGAGTCTGTACAGCCGCAGCGAAGTCTGTACAGCCCGTGCTCATCATGTATACACATAGTCAGTGCATCGTCTTGCCTCTCGTATACATAAAATTCACAAAGTTCGTGCATAATTTCACAAGTCTGTACAACCTCTACTGATTCGAGCGTTTAAGTTCATACATCAGTCCATCAGAGTCGGTACATTATGAATTCATGCTTAAACTGTTGGCACAACAAGTCAATGCATCGTTTGTACATTGCACACAAAGTCTACACATTCCTCGGTGGCATATCTGAGCATCGTTTGTACATCGCACACAAAGTATGTACACTCGTTGGTGGCATGTCTGTGCATTCATCTTCAATGTGCATACTTTCCTGCATGCAAACTGCATTATACACATCAAGTCTGTACATGCTTAGTTCAATTCTCGAACTAACTTAGTGCGTCTTTCTGTCTTTCCTTTCAGATTAATTCAAACTAATGACAAGTCTGATCTGACAGGACTGCTGGTCGAGGAACTTAAGAAGAGCACGTGATCCAATAATGGAGGATGTGCCAGGATCGTGACACGTGTAAAGTAGTGAGCAGAAATGCTGCCACATGGTCAAGGCGCTAGGGCGGGAATCCGTGGATGACACACGCCCATCTATCTGCTGCTGTTATAAAAGGGGGGACCTCTCCATCCAGAGAACAGCGACCGTTAAAAGAGTGATCGAAATTGGGAACTTACCTAAAAGAGTAGAAGCAGAGAGAGCCTGCATGATCCGAGAGAAGGAAAGAGAGAGCAGAAGAAGAGAAGAGGAGGAGAGTGTTCGAAAAAGAAAGAGTGAGCAGTAAAGAAGAAGAAGAAGAAGAAGAAAGAGAAATCAAGAGTTTAGAAGAAGAAGAAGAGAGTCTTCTGAAGCTTTGTCTCTACTGGACCGTGGATCAAATCTAGGCCAGTCAGCTCTTTAAGAGCCACTTTGCCTTTTATCGTATACAGCTTTCTGTCGCTGTGATTTCCCATTTCTTGTTTTCTGAAATCTTGTTTTCAAGCTGTTAGTCAGCAGAGCTAAGCTATATTGCTCAGCGTTACAGAGAAGGATTCCTCTAGTCAGCAAGCTGTGTTGCTCAGCGGGCGAGGTGGAAACCTCGGACAGTAAGCTGTGTTGCTCAGCGGTTGTAGGCAAGCTGTGAGGCCCAGCGGTTGAAGCTGTGTATCAGCGGTCGAAGCCACATTCCGATTTGGAGTGTGGGGTGGACGTAGATCTCTGGTTTGAGATCGAACCACCTTAAAAATTTCCTGTCTACTGTGCGTCTGTCTTGTGAATTGTTGTGCATCCTGGTTATCTCTTTCATCAGCAGTAGATGCATGTTTAGGATCGTTTATGTTCAGATCTGCTAGAGTTGACTTTCTGTGATCGCTCTTGCTTATCTTTCTACCGTCCAGCATCAGTTTGTTTTATTTTCGCACTTGAAACTGCTATAGTCGATTTTATTGGATGACTGATCTATTCACCCCTCTCTAGATCGTTCATAGACTCTCATCAGCTTAGGACAAGGAGAGGACGGTCCTCTGTCCTTGAGGCTTTTCATGGACTGAAATCCTATTGGCTCATGGCAAAAAGAAGGTTTCCATGAAAAGGACCTTTCCTAAATCTGGTATATGATAGAAGGCTTCTCCCAAAAGGTCGTACTGAAGCCTCATGATGAAGAGGATAGTTCTCTATCCTAGGAGCTTCTTTTCAGACCTTGAAATGCGAGTTTTGGGAGTTTGCGTCGCTATATTTTAGTCTCTGGATGGACTTCAGAAACTGTGCAGGCTTAGACAGAAATAGGCTTGAAATGCTTCTGGTGCATCAACGCAGCAGGGTCATGGCGTTGATGCATCTTCACAGCCCTTTGAGTTGCTAGCGGGTTGGACCTCCATGGAGTCGACGCAGCTACATAGGTGCATCGACGCAGCCTTGGAGAACTGCATTTACAATGGCTTCTGGGAGCCCCTTGCGTCGACACCCTGAGAAGGTACGGTCGACGCATCCTTCGTTGAATGCTTGTCAGTGGCTACTGGAAGTAATGGGGTCACCGCCGCTGTGCCAAGGTGTAGCAACCCTGATAAATGAATATTGAAATAAAATTAAAAACATACATATTACAGAAGTAATACAGATAAAATAAAACAAATTAAAGATAACGCCTCTGAGTAAGGCGTTAATTTAAAAAGAAACGCCTCTACATACGGCGTGACTAAAGAAAGGACGCCCACGAATGTGGTCGTCAACTCTCACGCGACCAAATAGGTAAGTGAAAGAAACGCCCATATATTAGGCGTGTTTTAAAAACAAGGAACGCCCTTATACATGGCGTTTCTTAAGAAACGACCTGAACTAGGTCGTTAATTAAAGAATCGACGCCCTGACCTAAGGCGTTAATTCAGTTCGTGACCCGTTCGAACCCAGAGCTTATCCAGGGAAAGATTAACCTAATCTAGTAAGTGTCTATTAGAGTAAGGACTCTATTAGGGATATATTACCTTCAATCAAACACTACCTTTGTTAGGACTCTAAAATCCTATAAATATACCCGATCGATCCAACCCTAAACCATTTGATCGATCTACTGCTACACGGTAAGTGAAGAACAAACGTTCTTCTTATTTCTTTTGCCCTTCTGTTTACAGCCGCATGAAGAATATTGATTATTATTCTTCTCCTTTAATGCAGGATAAGGATCTGGTGCTTGAGTAAAGAACAAGGTTATGTTCTTCATTATTTGTCCAAGCTTCGGTTACATCTGTGAAGATTATTAACATCTTCATCTTCTTTCTTTTTTCTCTTCCTCTACAGGTTCTGTAACGTGAAGAACAAGGTTCTTCATCATCTTCATCCAACATCTGCTGCATCTTTAATTCTTACAGACCCTTCACGGTTATCTCCAAATCAACCCTTTAAGGTAGGATTTTCTCAAGTCTCGTAGCCCAAACTAAAAATAAATATAAGAAGCACCATGCATGATATATTTATACAGTTTGCATGTAGTTTTAATACGTTTTCTGTAAATTTTTCAAGAAACGCCCTTGAATAGGGCGCTACTTTAAAAGAAACGACCATCACAGTGGTCGTTAATTAAAAGTATACGCCTTGTATACATGCGTTAATTTCATGAACAATCGCATGTAATCAATAATTGATCCTGTTTAAAATTCAATAAATATGAAATATCGATTCTAATATCTTGCATGACTCTACCTGTAAATTCCTGCTAATTTTCTTGTCATGATCATGTCTCCTGTCTTGGAAATTTATTGTTGAAATATTGTAAATTCCTTGAATTCACGACCTTGACAACGTCGTTTTACACCTGTTAACGCCCCATCACAGGGCGTAAATTGAAAAGAAACGCCCCTTTCTAGGGCGCGTTTTCTGTAAATTCCTGAACTATGTATATCCTGTAAAATAAAATTAAACAGTAACGCCCCTTTCCAGGGCGTGTTTTAAATAAATCCTGAAAATTATTTATATTCTGTCAAATATTTAAATAATGAGACGCCTGCTTATATAGTCGTCAACTCTGAAGAAACGCCCCTGTCCAGGGCGCGTTTTATATAAATTATTGAAATAATGAAATTCTGTAAAACGGAACATATGTAAACGCCCTTATGTTAGGCGTTACTTACCTGACTAACACCCCTGACTAGGGCGTGTTTTTCATGAATTAATAAAATTATTGAAAATTCTGTAAAATAGAAATATGTAAACGCCCTTCTGTTAGGCGTTAATTACTTGAGAAACGACTTGACCTAAGTCGTTATTTTACTGTAAAACTGATTTTTCCGTGTTTTTGTTAACTGATGATTTCATATGTTATATAATATATATATCGGCACTATTCTCCACTCCGTGAGTATAGTCCCACGTTTCACGTTGTTTCATCGATCACACTCAACTCTCATTGACATACAAGCTCTCCATTGGACATTCCGTTCCTTTGGACTAGCGAGTTAGTCATAGAGACCTCCGTAAGACTCCTCTTAGCCTTGGATTCCCTCAAGGCCGACTGAGCTGGTTGTACCCTAAAAACCCATTACACGATCCTTGCCATGTCAATCTAAAGAAACATGGTATATCGGCCCTTATGATTATACAAAGAGTATATCATAAGAAATTCTTAATGGGATGATGATATCATGCCATATCATGTCGTTCTTGTAAACCTCAATTCTATGATAAGAATGAGGGTATCTTGCTTGATCTAATGTTTATGTGGACCTCAATTCTATATAAAGAATGTCCATATTGATTTGTCATGGGACCTAAGTTAAGGGAATCATATTCTACCTAGTTTTATTGATATCGTGATTTTACCGTTATTATCGACAATCTATGTCCTTTGTCATATTTTTGGACTCTATTCTGTCAAAGTTGTCATACATGTCTACAAGCTTGAATATTGAAACTCTATATTGGCTATATAAACAAGAGTGGATGTCAAAAATACATGATAAATGCTGTGCATATAGGGCCCGATCTGGTCCTGGGAGGAGCACCCGAAAGTACTTGTGCCCATGGGAGTTAAAATGATAAGGTATCTGGCATTATACCGAGTACTTGACTTGCTTGATTGGACATTCCACACACATCTTGTACTTGAATCGTACTTGACTTTACATGAAATGCGTGGCCCGAAAAAGGGTAATTTACTTGCTTGATACATGATAGCCAAAGTTCTTGACATGACTTGTTAAACGTGCTTGCTTGAATACCTTGAATACACTTGTCATCTTGTTGGAAGTTCATGATTAAGTTCATCTTATTTCTTGATATTACATTCTCTCTATCTTGTCGTTTTATGCGAGCATGCATAGCTTTATTGCATTCATGAAAGATGTAATTACTTAAACCCCTTGCTAGTACTTGAGATATAATTTCCTACTGAGCGTTCGCTCATTCGTTTGTCCCTTTGTACTTTTCAGGTAAGTCCGACGACGATGGAAGTCAATCGGATGGGAATGTTCAAGAGTGAAAGTGATAGAGCTGCTCAAGTGTCGTCTAGTCTTTCCTATAGTTTCTTGAGTCAAATATGTATTCTTTTCCTTTTTATTAAACAGAGTATTAGATTTGTAATAGTCTATCCATTATGAAATAAAGGATTGGGTTATCTTGCTATTTTGCGCATCTCTGTCTTTGCGTCGAATACACGACCACTCTGATTGATATGATTGATATAGACACGTCGCGCATCTCCGGGTATCTTCCGCGCTCGGGGCGTGACAGTCTTTGTGGTATCAGAGCCTAAGGTATTCAATTCCTAGGAAAAACCCAAGTCCAAGGATAAGTTGAACCTTTAAACCAGTGAGATTGGGTAGAACCAAGGGTTAGATTTAACATAGTATACGAGTCTTTAAATACGATCACGTACTAATATAGTTATTGTAATTGTAGGATAATGGCTGCCGAACGTGCTCAATGGCGCAACATGCAGCGTACCCTTCAAGGGATGACCCAAGTGCTATAACAGGTAGCACAAGGTGGTGCTCCACGAGCTGGAAGCTTACACCAAGCCTTTAAGAATATGAATCCCCCGAAGTTTATGGGATCGACCGATCCGGACGATGCCGAGCATTGGGTTCGAGAAACCGAACGCATATTCCGTGTCATGCAATGCACGGACCAGGACAAAGTGCTATTAGCTACATTCCAGTTAGAGAAAGATGCTAGATGCTGGTGGGAGTCTATTGAAGCAACCATCGATCCTACTCAAGTAACATGGGAAGAATTCGTGGAATACTTCAATGCTAAATATTTCTCGGACCGAGTCCAAGAAAAGAAGGCTGCCGAATTCGCTGCATTAAAGCAACGATCCTTATCATTAGCAGATTATGAAGCTCAGTTCTCCAGGTTATCTAGATATGCTAAGCATCTTATTAGCACGGAGAAGATGAAAGCCCGTAGATTTCTTAATGGGCTTAGGCCCCACTATATTACTCAATTGGCGCCTATGGACATCCAAATTTATTCTGAAATAGTGCGCCGAGCTCAATTACTTGAAGATGCCACGGAACTATCTGATAGGATCCGTGGAAAAGACAAGAAGGAACAAGTCACGGGTTCGGGTTCTTTCAAACCCAACTTTAAGAAGAGGCCCAATAATGGAGGTTCTTCCTCTCAAGATCAGAAATTCAAGAAGACCAAGCCTTTCTCTATCACCACTACCCCTTCGAATACAGTCTGCAAGCATTGTGACAAGGCTGGTCACAAGACGGAAGAATGCTGGAGGAAATTAGGAGCTTGTCTCCGTTGTGGAAGCCGTGAGCATCGGATTCCCGAGTGTCCATTAATGAACGACCAAGCCGGAGATGGTAAACGCCCGGTGACAAAGAATGCTCGTCTTCATGCAATACAGGAGACCGAACCTGAAGAAGAAGGCGGATTAGTGGAAGGTACATTGAAAATTTGTTCCAAATATGCACATGTCTTATTTGATACGGGTGCATCGCATTCTATTGTTTCTAAGAAGTTTGCTGACCCGTTACCTGTAGAACCGGAATGGATGAAAATAGTGTTGTCTACTCCTCTCGGAAACGAGACGGATATCACGCATCATTACCAAAACTGTGAGGTATTGGTTCAAGGAAAGAATTTTCCTATTGATCTTATCTGTTTAGATCTAAAAGAATATGATGTTATACTAGGAGCAGATTGGTTATCTAAGTACCAGGCAACGGTTGATTGCCGTAATAGCAAGATCATTTTCAAAGAATTTCCAGAACTGACTTATACTAGTCCTAAGAGTCGAAGCAAATCCCCTCTTATTTCGGCTCTTCGAGCAAGCAAGCTCGTCAGGAAGGGATGTGTATCCTTCCTTGCTTTTGTCACTATTAAAGAAGCTAAGAAAACCAAGATAGAAGACGTTCAGGTAGTGCGAGAATTCCCAGACGTATTTCCAGAAGATTTACCGGGATTACCCCCTCAAAGAGAAGTGGCCTTCACCATTGACTTAGTCCCTGGTGCTGGTCCTGTTTCAAAGGCACCATATAGAATGTCCCCTGCTGAACTCAAGGAGTTGAAGGAGCAGTTGATGGAACTAATCCAAAAAGGGTTTATTAGACCAAGTACTTCCCCGTGGGGAGCACCAGTCTTATTTGTAAAGAAGAAGGATGGATCCATGAGATTGTGTATCGACTATCGACAGTTGAATCATCTTACTATCAAGAACAAGTATCCACTGCCGAGAATCGATGAATTATTTGATCAGATTTCAGGATCCAAATATTTTTCCAAGATTGATCTCAGGTCGGGATATCATCAGTTAAGAATCAAGGATGATGACATTCACAAGACCGCATTCAGAAGCAGGTATGGCCATTACGAATTTGTTGTTATGCCTTTTGGACTAACAAATGCCCCTGCTGCCTTTATGCAGTTAATGAATAGCATATTCAGGCCTTACTTGGATCAATTCATAGTAGTCTTCATTGATGATATATTGATATATTCTAAGACTAAGGAAGAACATGAAGAGCATTTGAGGATTGCATTGTAAGTCTTGAGGACAAATCAATTATATGCTAAACTCAGCAAATGCGAGTTCTGGCTTGAAGAAGTGGCTTTTCTCGGACATGTCATATCCAAGGACGGTTTATCTGTAGATCCGTCAAAGGTTGAAGCTGTAAGAAACTGGGAAAGACCCACTAATGCAAGCGAGATCAGAAGTTTCTTAGGTCTTGCAGGCTATTATCGGCGATTCATCAAAGATTTCTCTAAGATCGCCGTGCCCCTTACAAGGTTAACTCGTAAGGAGATCCGATATGAATGGAGTGAGGAATGTGAAAGAAGTTTCCAAACTCTTAAGGATCATCTCACTACAGCTCCGGTGTTAGCTCTACCCATAGAAGGAGAGAAATTCGAGGTCTACACTGATGCTTCTGGCATCGGCCTCGGATGTGTCCTAATGCAACAAGGAAAGGTCATAGCATACTCTTCACGTCAACTGAAGAAGCATGAGGAGAATTACCCCGTCCATGACTTAGAACTGGCCGCGGTAGTATTTGCCCTAAAGATATGGAGACACTATCTCTATGGAGTACAGTTCACTATCTACTCCGATCACAAGAGTCTCAAATATCTATTCTCACAAAAGGAGCTAAACATGAGACAAAGACGCTGGCTAGAATATCTCAAGGACTTCGACTTCAATATACAATACCATCCCGGAAAGGGTAATTATGTTGCTGATGCCCTTAGTCGAAAGCCGAGAGCAATGATAGCCAATTGTATGATACAAGAATGGAGGTTACTTGAACAATTCTCTGAGCTCAATATAAGCTTGGACACGGAATCCAAATTTGTTACATTATCTCATGTAAGCATACAGTCAGATTTATTATCTGAGATACAAGCACTTCAGGGTGATGATCCTATATTAGTGGAAATCAAGGGCAGATTAGAAGGACAATCTGATTTTCAACTAACTTCTGATGGAAGATTATTATTCAAAGGTAGAACTTGTATACCTGATTGTCCGGAATTAAAGAAGAAGATCTTAGATGAAGCTCACCGATCAAGGTACACTATTCATCCTGGATCAACTAAAATGTACCAAGATGTAAAGAGGAACTTTTGGTGGCCCAATATGAAAAGAGAAATAGCGGACTATGTATCACGCTGTCTTACATGCCAACAAGTCAAGGCGGAACACCAAAAGCCTGCTGGAAAACTACACCCTCTAGATATTCCTAAGTGGAAGTGGGAGGATATTGGTATGGACTTCATCATGCGTTTGTCTAAATCTAAAGGAAGACATGATGGAATCTGGGTTATCATTGACCGATTAACTAAATCGGCGCATTTCTTGCCAATAAAAAGCCGATGGTCAATTGATGTGCTAGCTGCACTGTACATCAAGGAAATAGTCAGGATACATGGAATTCCTGTCTCAATCGTGTCTGACAGAGATCCCCGTTTTACTTCTCATTTTTGGAAGGGATTACAACATTCGTTAGGAACAAGGCTCAACTTTAGTACTGCTTTCCACCCACAAACGGATGGTCAGACCGAGAGAACTAACCAGGTTGTTGAGGATATGCTTAGAGCATGCATCATTGACTTTGGAGGATGCTGGCACGATCATTTACCACTAGTGGAATTTGCATATAATAATAGCTACCAAGCTAGTATCCAAATGGCACCTTTCGAAGCCTTATACGGAAGGAGTTGCAGATCACCCATATGCTGGAACGAAGTTGGAGAAAAACAACTGCTAGGTCCAGACATGGTAAGGGATACAACTGAGAAGATACAAGTAATCAGAGAAAGATTGCAAGTTGCTCAGACGAGACAAAAAGCTTATGCTGATACAAGAAGGAGAGATCTTGAATTCCAAATCGGAGATCATGTATTTCTCAAGATATCGCCTGGACGTGGCATACGAAGATTTGGTCTTAAGGGCAAGCTTACGCCAAGATTCATCGGACCATTTGAGGTACTTGAAAGAGTTGGCGAGGTTGCTTATCGCATCGCATTGCCTCCTCAATTGTCCGAGGTACATAATGTATTTCACATATCCATGTTGAAGAAGTATGTGCACGATCCATCTCATATTATTGAACATAGAGATCTGGTGATCCAGAAAGATCTCACCTATGAACAGAAGCCTATGAAGATCTTAGATCAAGAAATACGAGCTCTAAGGAATAAGGTTATTCCCATGCTCAAGGTGCAATGGAATAAGAATCCCGAACGCGAAGCGACATGGGAGACCGAGGAATCTATGAAGAAACGATTTCCCGAGTTATTCTAAGAGGTATATACACTCTCCACGTGTATAATTATATATATATTGAATTTGGGGACCAAATTCTTTTTAAGTGGGGGAGGGTGTAGCAACCCTGATAAATGAATATTGAAATAAAATTAAAAACATACATATTACAGAAGTAATACAGATAAAATAAAACAAATTAAAGATAACGCCTCTGAGTAAGGCGTTAATTTAAAAAGAAACGCCTCTACATACGGCGTGACTAAAGAAAGGACGCCCACGAATGTGGTCGTCAACTCTCACGCGACCAAATAGGTAAGTGAAAGAAACGCCCATATATTAGGCGTGTTTTAAAAATAAGGAACGCCCTTATACATGGCGTTTCTTAAGAAACGACCTGAACTAGGTCGTTAATTAAAGAATCGACGCCCTGACCTAAGGCGTTAATTCAGTTCGTGATCCGTTCGAACCCAGAGCTTATCCAGGGAAAGATTAACCTAATCTAGTAAGTGTCTATTAGAGTAAGGACTCTATTAGGGATATATTACCCTCAATCAAACACTACCTTTGTTAGGACTCTAAAATCCTATAAATATACCCGATCGATCCAACCCTAAACCATTTGATCGATCTACTGCTACACGGTAAGTGAAGAACATACGTTCTTCTTATTTCTTTTACCCTTCTGTTTACAGCCGCATGAAGAATATTGATTATTATTCTTCTCCTTTAATGCAGGATAAGGATCTGGTGCTTGAGTAAAGAACAAGGTTATGTTCTTCATTATTTGTCCTAGCTTCGGTTACATCTGTGAAGATTATTAACATCTTCATCTTCTTTCTTTTTTCTCTTCCTCTACAGGTTCTGTAACGTGAAGAACAAGGTTCTTCATCATCTTCATCCAACATCTGCTGCATCTTTAATTCTTACAGACCCTTCACGGTTATCTCCAAATCAACCCTTTAAGGTAGGATTTTCTCAAGTCTCGTAGCCCAAACTAAAAATAAATATAAGAAGCACCATGCATGATATATTTATACAGTTTGCATGTAGTTTTAATACGTTTTCTGTAAATTTTTCAAGAAACGCCCTTGAATAGGGCGCTACTTTAAAAGAAACGACCATCACAGTGGTCGTTAATTAAAAGTATACGCCTTGTATACAAGCGTTAATTTCATGAACAATCGCATGTAATCAATAATTGATCCTGTTTAAAATTCAATAAATATGAAATATCGATTCTAATATCTTGCATGACTCTACCTGTAAATTCCTGCTAATTTTCTTGTCATGATCATGTCTCCTGTCTTGGAAATTTATTGTTGAAATATTGTAAATTCCTTGAATTCACGACCTTGACAACGTCGTTTTAAGCGTTTTCTGTAAATTCCTGAACTATGTATATCCTGTAAAATAAAATTAAACAGTAACGCCCATTTCCAGGGCGTGTTTTAAATAAATCCTGAAAATTATTTATATTCTGTCAAATATTTAAATAATGAGACGCCTGCTTATATAGTCGTCAACTCTGAAGAAACGCCCCTGTCCAGGGCGCGTTTTATATAAATTATTGAAATAATGAAATTCTGTAAAACGGAACATATGTAAACGCCCTTATGTTAGGCGTTACTTACCTGACTAACGCCCCTGACTAGGGCGTGTTTTTCATGAATTAATAAAATTATTGAAAATTCTGTAAAATAGAAATATGTAAACGCCCTTCTGTTAGGCGTTAATTACTTGAGAAACGACTTGACCTAAGTCGTTATTTTACTGTAAAACTGATTTTTCCCTGTTTTTGTTAACCGATGATTTCATATGTTATATAATATATATATCGGCACTATTCTCCACTCCGTGAGTATAGTCCCACGTTTCACGTTGTTTCATCGATCACACTCAACTCTCATTGACATACAAGCTCTCCATTGGACATTCCGTTCCTTTGGACTAGCGAGTTAGTCATAGAGACCTCCGTAAGACTCCTCGTAGCCTTGGATTCCCTCAAGGCCGACTGAGCTGGTTGTACCCTAAAAACCCATTACACGATCCTTGCCATGTCAATCTAAAGAAACATGGTATACCGGCCCTTATGATTATACAAAGAGTATATCATAAGAAATTCTTAATGGGATGATGATATCATGCCATATCATGTCGTTCTTGTAAACCTCAATTCTATGATAAGAATGAGGGTATCTTGCTTGATCTAATGTTTATGTGGACCTCAATTCTATATAAAGAATGTCCATATTGATTTGTCATGGGACCTAAGTTAAGGGAACCATATTCTACCTAGTTTTATTGATATCGTGATTTTACCGTTATTATCGACAATCTATGTCCTTTGTCATATTTTTGGACTCTATTCTGTCAAAGTTGTCATACATGTCTACAAGCTTGAATATTGAAACTCTATATTGGCTATATAAACAAGAGTGGATGTCAAAAATACATGATAAATGCCTGTGCATATAGGGCCCGATCTGGTCCTGGGAGGAGCACCCGAAAGTACTTGTGCCCATGGGAGTTAAAATGATAAGGTATCTGGCATTATACTGAGTACTTGACTTGCTTGATTGGACATTCCACACACATCTTGTACTTGAATCGTACTTGACTTTACATGAAATGCGTGGCCCGAAAAAGGGTAATTTACTTGCTTGATACATGATAGCCAAAGTTCTTGACATGACTTGTTAAACGTGCTTGCTTGAATACCTTGAATACACTTGTCATCTTGTTGGAAGTTCATGATTAAGTTCATCTTATTTCTTGATATTACATTCTCTCTATCTTGTCGTTTTATGCGAGCATGCATAGCTTTATTGCAATCATGAAAGATGTAATTACTTAAACCCCTTGCTAGTACTTGAGATATAATTTCCTACTGAGCGTTCGCTCATTCCGTTTGTCCCTTTGTACTTTTCAGGTAAGTCCGACGACGATGGAAGTCAATCGGATGGGAATGTTCAAGAGTGAAAGTGATAGAGCTGCTCAAGTGTCGTCTAGTCTTTCCTTTAGTTTCTTGAGTCAAATATGTATTCTTTTCCTTTTTATTAAACAGAGTATTGGATTTGTAATAGTCTATCCATTATGAAATAAAGGATTGGGTTATCTTGCTATTTTGCGCATCTCTGTCTTTGCGTCGAATACACGACCACTCTGATTGATATGATTGATATAGACACGTCGCGCATCTCCGGGTATCTTCCGCGCTCGGGGCGTGACACAAGGGGTTGATGTAGCTTTGATGAGCACTTGAAGCTTCATTGCTGGATAGGGTTTAGAGTCGACGCAACTTCACTCTGGGGTCGACTCAGCCTTGAAAAACCCTTTGGCTTGCGAGAGAAGGAGTCGACGCAATAAAGGTGGGGTCGACGCAGCCAATGGTTTTTTTGATTTTAAGCTCAATCCTTTGCAACTGAATTTTGATTGAAACCATAGATCCTTCCCCTTTGATGTTCGTCCCAATCATTTCTAGCTTCATTTCAATAAAGTGAAGGCCTTGCTCCTATGTTTGAGCACGTCCAAAGCTCCTTACCTAGCATTCCCATTTCTGCTTGGGAGATGCTGGCTTTTCTACTGCTAGCTTGTGCTGCTGATGGCTTCTAGCTATTGCTAACGCATGCTACTAGCTTTGTTGCTTGCTTGTTGTTGCTCCCCAAGTCCACTTGGCTGAGTGTCTTGATCTGACAATATAACTCTTTAATCCTCCTTTAATCTTTAGATCTTTACACAAGAGAGTCTTTTCATGATGAGCATAGCCTAGAGGCATCAAAAGCATTATCATGCACGTTAAAGCATAGTAGAATCAAATTCAATAGAATTATAATGAATCATACTTAGACATCATCAAAACCATAGACTCATGCATGTACCACACATGTACAAGAGACCGTTTACCTGCCAGCCTTCGTCTGCAGATCAGACAGGGCAAAGTTGAAGAGGGGTCGACTCCAAGGGTCAACCTCCGCACCGCATTTAAAGAAAAGGGACGATTTTTAATTATTTGATGATGGTTAGACCCCGTCTTGATCCCATACAATGTAAGGGCTTTCAGAACCCACCCCGGATCTACAAAAAACACCATTAACTCAGTTCGATATATATATTTTTATGTAACTTCTCTTCTTCTTTTTTTATTTCATTCGTTCATTCATTATTAACATCTTTCTATTCTCTTTGTTGTGATCATTCATTATTATTATTTACATTTTTTATGTATCATTTCCTTTTATCCTTTTTTTAGAATTATGATCAGTCCATCATTCATTTAGTTATTTGTTAAACCTCTGATAAGATTTTGGCAGCATCTCCCCTAGACCCAGAGTGCTGGGAGGTGAGAAACTAGTACTCACCCATGGAGAATCCGAGACGGTCCCTTAATTATCAGAGTGCGCCGAGAGCAGCAACACTCACAACGGCATCGCTGCATGTCCCGAGGAAATAGATGATTTAAATGACGATTCAGATCATCCAGAAATTCGGAACGAACGGAATGATATACAGGTTTGGCCAATCCAAAGGACATAGGATGCTGAGCTTGTTCGCAAGGAGGTTTCTGGATCACCCTACGGGTGTTGCCTGATTAAGGCTGTGTAGGACCTGCCGGATCGCCCTATTAGAGCTGCCGGATCAACAGTGCAGGGGAGCCGCTGTGCTGGTTACAAAGAGGAAGGTAGGGCTGCCGGTTCAGCTATGCAGTGCCCGGTCGCCCACAGGAAGGGGGCACCGGATCAATGGCGAAAGTGCCACCGTATAGGTTTTATGGAGGCTGTTGGAAAGGCTAAATGGGAGATTCTGAATAGTGAGCATGGCCCTAAGCCTGGATGCAGATTTTGAAAAGCTAAAAGCATGAAAAATGGTGGGTAAAAGCATAGGGCCATGCAGGGTAGGGATCACCGAATCAGACCACCTGGCAGGGTAGGGAATAGAGAGAGAGAGGTTACATCCTTCACCTTAGGGCCATGCTCACTATTCAGAGCAAGCTCTAAGTGAAAGGTTGTGTAAAGGGGGAGCACCGGATCAATCAGGTAATGGAGCTGTCGGTTCAATCATGCATTGCCGGATCACCCACAGAAAGGGGCCGGATTAGCAAGGATGTGAGGCTGCCAGGTGAGCCTAGAGAGGGGCTGCCAGATGGGTATTGCACAGAATTGCTAGCTAAGCTTGAAGGGGCTATCGTATGAGATGCCAGAAAGGGGTCTATTGTGCCTTGTGGTTTTGATGATGTCAAAACTATGACTCATTTATGAGTCGTTCATGTTTTTGATGATGTTATGCATTTGATGAGGTTCTACATGTGAACTCTTGAAGAACAGGGTTGAAGATTGTTCTGCAATCTGAATTTGTACAAAGAACAGGTTGGATGCAGATTCTGAAAAGCTAAAAGCATGAAAATGAAGAAGTGGAGAGTCGATTCCAAATGGAGATGGAGTAGACGTCTGTCAAGCATTTGCTATCAAGAAAACAATGCTGACAAATATCAGATAACGGCGACAAATATCAAATAGAGGTGACAAATGGCTCATAAGGGTAAAAAATGGACAACAAGCTGAAAACATGAAGAAATAAGGTAGCAGAGTCGACACCATACTATGATGGAGTCGACGCAAGTGTTCGCCAAAAAGCCTTTTTCCAACTGAAGTGATTAAGGGTGACAAAATGGCCATACAAGTGACAAATAGGCCAACAACGGTGATAAATAGAAGATAGCAGTAACAAATTGGCAGCAGCGATAAATAGATGAGGCGACGGCTCATAGGAATAAGGGTGACAAATAGGTGTATACGGCAGACAAATGTGTGATAATGGTGTAAAATAGCTAGTAAGGCTGACAAATAGCCTGGAAGGGTGATTTACAGATTTCTTGTGTCTGCCACATGCCCAAGTTCGAAGGCCAATAATATGGCACGTGATCCAAGGTTACCTGGCATCTCTCTGGAGAAGAATATTCTTTCTGCCACGTGGACAAATGAGAAAAAGGCCAAATGAATTTTCTCTTATCCAGAAGAATTCTGGAGCTCTGCTCTATATAATAGAGTCTTCTTCCTTTGGAGAAGAGCGTTGCAAAGGGCTGCAAGTGAGGGTTGTGTGGGGTGTAGAAGAGTGTTCTTTAAGAGAGGAAATTGAGCTGAGTGTTAGTAGAAGATCAGAGAGAGATCATGAGAAGAAGAAGAGGAGAAGAAAAAGAGATAGAGAGCCCAGTTCCAGAATACTGTAGCCCAGTTCGTAAGAGAAATATTTCAGTGCAGCCAGAGCCCCATTGAAGATCTGTTGAAGCTATTGACTCGTGGATCAAATCCAGAGTCATTCTGCTCTGCGGAGCTATATCTTTTCTTGTTTTCTTTCGTTGTTTTTTTTTGTTATTTTTCATTTCCTTTGGTTACTTCTGATACTCTGTCAAGAGTTCGGGTCAAGCTGTGTGTCAGCGGAGGCTTAGTCCTCGTGAGGATTGGTTCCTCCGTTAAGCTGTGTATTAGCGGTTAAGCAAGCTGTGAGGCTCAGCGGTTGTAAGGGATTTGTTCCCTCGAAGCTGTAGATCAACGATTCAAGCTGTGAGTCAGCGGAATCCTCACTCGGGTTGAGTGGGGGGTGGATGTAGGTTTCCTGGGTGCAGACTAAACCACCTAAAAATCCTTGAGCATCGTGGTTTGATTTGTGAGCTTGATCCTTTTCCTCTACCTCCTTCACAGGTTGGTGTGTGAGTTAATTTTGTTTAAGTGTTCAAAACGGGCTTAGTGGCTAAGTGTTCGATATTGTGTCTAGTTGAAGTGTTAACTGTTGAATTAGTTTCTAAATTGTTGTTTCAGTCTGAATGGCTAATTGTTTGGTTGGATTCTGCTTCACAGAACTGCTACGCACATTTGTGTGAGTGTTGTTCAGATCTGGTTATGTTGTGAGTTTGTTTAGTGAGAGAGCTTCGCAACTTAACCTTTAGTTTGAATTGATTTGGGTTTGAATTTTTTTAATTCGAGCATATTTTATAAGGGGATCTATTCATCCCCCCTCGAGATCCCACCTTGCACCTAACAGGGTCAACTGCTGGTTCATGGAGACTCAAAAAAGGGGATCAAAAATTCCTTATGAGTATAGTTATTGTGAGGACTGGGGTGGGGTGGAAGGCATGAGCATACAAGCCCATCCTTCTACCATCGATCTATCCTTCCTCTAGGACTCATGACACAGTAGAAAGGGAGCACTATCTCTCTCTCAGAACAATCCCTCCCCATGGGCTCGGAGAGCAACGGGGATGTAGAGGATGTTCCATGAAGCCATCGGTACTACTCCACCCCTTTTCCTTTCTTCCCAGGGCCATATCCATAGCGGAGGATAAGGTCCGAGTTCAGGCTCTTGAGGGGGGTGGCAGATACGTTTCCAGGTTGACGAATTCACATTCATTCTCAAGGAAAGAGCAATAGTCGCGATGCACACGACGATAAAGAGGAGATAAAAGAAATTAGACGGACAACAACCACGTGGATTAGGGAATAGCCATCGAAGCTAAAATAAGAAATCGCCGATAAGGGGCTTTTATTCATTCTCATTTATTGGTTACATATGTCAATGGGAGAAACCAAATCAAATTGAGTACAGTTCGGAGAATACAAAGAAGAAGGAACAAAATAAAAGAAAATACAGCTAGGGGGGAGAAGGAGCATTAACTCCATATCTCCCCACTTGCCTCAGCACTCTTCTCACTTTTCCCTCTCTCTACAAATTCAGGCTCGGAGAACCTCTTCGAACCTTACCTGGGCTCTCTTTTTCTCTTCTGCTGCGCTTTCTTTCTTCTTCTACCTTCCCTTTTGGCCCCTTTGTTTGTTCGCTCTTCTCTTTTTTGTTATCTCTTTTAGCCCCTTCTTCTATTCGGCTCCCCCCCCTTTTCTCTTCCCCACCCCTCCCTTTATATAGGGATGAGGGAGCTGGTGTGGGGCCCCCACTGAGTGGCCAGATGGAGTGCTGCTGCCCGATGATGCTCAATAGAGCCGTCGTATGAAGTTGTTGATGAACATGTTGCTGCTGCCGCCGGATGGGGAGCTACCGGATCGTCGTGCCGCCGCAGGATGGGGGTGCCTGCCGGATGGCCCCCTATAGCCCATCAGACATTGCCTGAATTTGGGTCATCCGGCACTGCCGGATGGAAGAGACTACTGGATGGAGCTCTATAGAGTTGCCGGATGGGGGCCTGAAGTTCTGTCGGATGAATAAGCAAAGGCTGCCAGATAATCAAGGAGCTTTCTGACGGGAATGGTGCCATCGGATCAACTTTCCTGCCAGATAGGGCCCTTGATAAGCTGCCGGATGCATTGTTGCCGCAGATTAAGCATATAGCTGCCGGATGGGCTTCGCGGTATGAGCTTCTCGCAGGGGTGTTGGCCAGATGAGCTGTGCAAAGGGCTCTGTTGGATGAGCTGGGTGAGTTATCGCTTGGGTCATCAGATGAGCAAGGGCTGCCGTTTGTGGCTGGGAGCTGCCGGTTGACCCCCCCAAGGGGGTTGCTGTATAGGGACGGCGTGCCCTGCTGATTCAGCAGGGGGCTATCGGTTCAATGCCTTTAGAGAGGGTTGTAGGATTGCTCTTTTTATTCATTTTTCTTTTTCTTTTTCTTTCTTCTTCTTCTTTTCTTTTTCATCATTTCGGGCTATTTCCTTTCAGCTGCCCTTATTCGGCTTGGCGAAGCTTGTTGCTCTCGATGGCAATTTTTAGGTGTCAGCAGGCGCCTAAGGCACGCATAGTAATTCTGCCTGTGGACTGGAGGAGCTTCCTTGGGCCTCTGTTGGGCTGTAATGAATGGACTGAAGGCCGGTGGGATGGTCAGTTAGGGGCTCAACTGAACCGGCCCGTTACGGGTCCAACAATAATGGGTCATATTGGGCCTGGTGAATATTCCCCTCCTCAAATAGTAAAAGAGAAATGAACAGTATTCAGTATAGTAAAAGAGATGAATATAGTAACTCTCACTCATGGTGGTTTTCTTTTTACTATTACTCCAAGAATGAACAGTACACTATTTGTTTATGCCTTAATCTTACTATTCCTTCAAGAGTTCTTGCATAAATAATACCGCACCCACTCCTCCTTCCTCCCCCCTGCCCTCTCCTTCGGCCTCCCCCACCTCCACTAGCCTCCCTCTCAGCCTCGACATTGAAGTGTACAAGACAAACCATAGCAAAGATCCATATGGTATTGATTCAATCAAATATGACCAAGACATGATATAAAGAAACGTAAACACAGTGTTTAACATGATGACAAAATAATGATATTAAGACAACAAATTGGAGTAGAAGCGCCTCAAGGAGACTCTCCTTAGAGAAGATATCACCCTCACTAGTACAGTGTGATGAGTATGGCGGTCTTCCCTCAGGATATGACTACAACCATAAGGTTACCAAACGCACTTTCGAAAACCTCATAAGCATGCTATATAAGAAACCTAAATCTCTTCGTAGTAAAATGTAAAAGTTGAAGAACATGCACCGAACACCGTAGAGAGAGAGAAAGTCGCGAGAAAGCACAAGAATGGGACGACGTCCGCACGGTCAGCGGCGAAGACGTTCCTGAGGCATGCACAAAGAGCGGCGAAGGCACTACGGCGGTGTGCAGGGATGACAACGGCGAGGCGCGGTCGCAACAGGGAGACAAGAGAGAGAGCGTAAGTTCGCAGGTGATTCCTCAGGGAAGTAAAAACGATGCATACAGGGTAACTTGTGTTTAGAATAATTTTAAACCCACCTTTTATGCGCCAACGCCCATGACGGCTCTCCTCCAAACTGTCAGTTTAGAGACCCAGCCTCTTTCTCTCCAAGAAAGGGTAAAAAGTTAAAAAGGAAATGTAAAAAGATGCCATTGCAAGCCGGCTGGACCCACATCATCACACGCGCGTTCTCGCCCAGCCCCGCCCGGCCCGACACGTGCGTGTGTGTGATAGGATCAAGCTTACCTCCACTATTGTCTATAAGACATAGTCCAGGGGACCCTAGGAAGTATAAGGCCCCCTTACCTCTTTGTGTTTTTTAATACGGGACTAAAGTCTCCATACAAATCACACTACTTGAGGTAGCACCCTTTATAAAATCTTTGAGTTTCCCTTTCTTATATGTGCTCCCAAACTTCTTCAACCCAACATTCCCCCATAAACTCAAGGTTTGATAAAAGGGAACATACATAAGAGGAATTAACATATCATGCTTTCAGCAAAGGTACCTTTCGAGTTTGAACCTTTACCTTAGTGTTCTAATTTTCACCCCCACAGAACCGAAGTGAACTGAATCTTGAACTAGACTCTTTATGTGAGAGTTACTTGTTAGAAATCAATATGATATAAGGCTTCATTGGTAGCAATAAATGTAACTGGCACTTTTAAAAGCCATACGCCCTGTCCTGATTCATGAGTATTTTTAAGAACAACCCAATTCTTTAACTGTGACCTCACAGTAGTACTCATTTAGGTGGGCTTCTCCTAGGATGCACTGCTAACATCCTGCCTTACCAGGCTTGAACCCATTAAAAGTATACAACTTAACCTTAACTTGCAACAGCAAGCACTAGTTTTAGAATTGCAAGGGATGAACTGAAATACAAAGTATCTAATTGAATGAGTGCCTTTCAGTTCTCTCAGCAACTTGTTATTACCACATTGAACTTTATTTGTAGGATCTCTATTCAGATAGGTTGGGTTGCCACTACATGAGAATAGTTGATGGGTTTCAGTCCCATTCCCATCCTAAATTTTTGGACTTGATTTTTATTTAGTCCTTTAGTCAGAGGATCAGCTGTGTTATCCTTGGTACCAACAAAATCCACAGCTATCACTCTCTGAGACACTAACTCCCTTACATACTTAAGTCTGAGTTGAATGTGTCTCCTTTCCTTTTGATTGTACTTTGAACTTTTGATCTTTGTAATTCTGGTCATATTATCACAATGAACAGAAATCATAGGTATAGACTTACTCATCAGAGGGAGTTCAGAAAGAAGACCCCTGATCCATTCAGCCTCCATACCAGTAGTGTCTAAAGCACACAACTCAGCCTCAAAAGTTGACCGAGACAAGATGGTTTATTTAGTCGACCTCCAGACGACTGCACCACCTCCCAGAGTAAAGACATACCCTGTGACACCATTACTCCCTGAGTTCTCAGCTATCCAGCTTGCATCATTATATCCCTCAAGAATAGCAGGGAATTTTCCAAAATGCAAGCGGAGGGTCATGGTACCCTTCAGGTACCTCAGCACCCTATCCAAACCTTCCCAGTGAGTATGGTCAGGACAGCTTGTGTATCTACTGAGTTTAAACACAACATATGAAATGTCTGGTCTAGTACAGTTTGCAAGATACATTAAGCTTCTTATGACCTGAGAATATCGCAATTGAGACACAAGATTACCACTCTTGTTCTTGCATAAGATTCTAGAAGGATCATAGGGTGTACAGACTACTTTGCAATTCTGATAGCCAAATTTCTCTAAAACTTTCTCAACATAGTGAGACTGAGAAATTGCTATCCCTTTAGCTGATGTAGTAAGAGTCAGCCCTAGAATCACATTTGCCTCACCCATATCCTTCATTTCAAATCTGCTACTTAAGAACGATTTGGTCTCAATTATAATTCCCAAACCACTTCCAAATAACAAGATATCATCTACATATAGGCATAAAATTACATATTCATTACCTTAACTTTGTGATAGACACATTTATCAAACTCATTGACTATAAAGCCAAATGATATGATAGTCATGTCAAAATTTTCATGCCATTGCTTAGGGGCTTGTTTCAAACCATACAAAGACTTGACAAGTCTACAAACTTGCTTTTCACTACCTGAAGTCATAAATCCTTTAGGCTGATCCATATAAATCTCTTCATCAAGATCACCATTAAGAAAGGCAGTCTTGACATCCATTTGATGGACAGTCAGATCATATAAGGAAGCCAGTGCTACAAGCATCCTGATTGTGGTCATCCTAGTGACAGGGGAACATGTATCAAAATAATATATCCCCTCCATTTATTTGAAACCCTTATCAACTAGCCTAGCTTTATACTTGTCAATAGTACCATCTGGCTTAAGCTTCTTCTTAAAGACTCATTTGCATCCAATGGTCTTTGAACTAGGAGGAGGATCAACTAATTCCCAAGTGCCATTAGCAAGAATGGAGTCAATCTCACTCTTAATGGCATCATTCCAATGCCTAGCTTCAGGTGAAGCCATAGCATCTCGAAAGGTTGGGGGGTCACCAGTGATCTAGTAAGTGACAAACTGATGCGAGACGGACACGGGGACCGACTCTACGTGGTATGAACCTCGGACTCTAGATGCGGACACGACCAACAACACATGATGGGAGAGACACTAGGCCCGACACGGAGAGCTCCTATGGGCTATACGTCGCTAACAGAAATGCAAGCTCACTCGTCGTCCCAAGCGAGGGAAACGCGGATCGTGCGCGGTTGAAGAACCGGCAGAGTTCACGGGTAGTCGACTCACTTCTGGACTCAGATCGAGTCATGGGACGGGTCACTCTCACACTCACAGCGGTGACATGGACTCACGGGCTAGTACCTATCGCTCTCGGCAGTGGCAAAAGACCTTATACTAAACTAGCAAGCGAATGCCGAGAAGTTGAGACCTTTACCTCCACGCACCCGGCGTGGCGAAGACAACCCCGGCCAATTCACGGACTCCCGGTTAACAATATTACAACAGTACAATAATTTGACCCACTCCACGTAGGGAGGTAAAAGGTCACATGTGGGGCCCGGGAATCATGCAAATCGGGTTGACGGGCAGCATCTTGATGTCGCCCGGCAGTGCCACGGACGGCGCTGTCCTCCGGATCTGCGGGGGTGGGACCCGCTGTGATGGGGACCCCTGGTGGCACACCTCCACAGACGGCGATCGGCCAGAAACACCGATCGGGGGTCGATCGGCCCCGATTCCCAATTCGTGAACTAGCTCCCCACGGATTTCTGGTTCTGTCCTCTAACGCGCGCTCCGGCGAGAATGGCCGCTGCGATCAATCCCGACGTCGGATTGGGGTGCATGAGCTATCGCTGGAAAGCTCTCTTGAAATCCTTCGATCTAGGCCCAGAGAGATTTTCTAGATCTGGTCGGATCTGGACTTTACTGAATTTACAAGCTCCTGTTGTACAGTACCCGAAACCTCAGATCTGCAGGTGAGTTGTCTGAGAACTACCATTGAACGCAAGGTAGGTGGCCGATTCAGCTCCTAAGCTCTTCACAAAAGTTGTCAGATTTCAAACAAGGAAAACGGGGATATTTTTTGTGGACTGATTGGAGGTGGTTATGATTTTTTTTGATTTGTTTACTAGAAGGTGGTTGGATCTGGGAATAGGTGGACAGCACTGTAGCTAGCTCTGAGAATGAATTTTCAAAAATAGGTGGAGGGCTGATAAAAAATCAAGAAACATCGTGCGTGGAGGGGTTGATGGATGGAACTCCCAGTAAAATTGGGAGCTCCATAAAAAATCAAAAGATGGGTCGGAGATGTGAAACTCAGGAAAGGTGGAAATCAGAACAGGAAGCAGACAGATCTTGTAATTAAAGTTGGGAGAAAATGAAAAATTATCAAAGGGGATCTTTATGACCAACCAAATTTTGTGGGATGTGCGTGACACCTCTAGAACATCCCCTCAAAATCCCAGATCGAAAGGAGCTCGTGGCTGACTGCAGAATTTCGTGGAAGGGGCAGTGGTCGGCTGAAGATAGAACTCCGGCGATCCCGATGGCGGTGCGGTGGCGGCTCGTGGCGGCGGCGATGATGACCGGAACCGATAGGGAGGAGTCACACCTCCAGAAGGTAGCCTTTTCAGCTGCAAGGGGGAGAGGGAGAGAGTGAGAGAGGGAGAGGGGGGGTGCCCAAGGGCTGCTCCAAGGATTTTCCAAGTTCAAATGGCATTAATTCCTCAAAAATGAAAATTACAAGCATATATAGGTTACATGTCTAATCAATCCTCAACCGTTGGATCTAGGGATGGGAGATGGAGGGCTGGGATTGCATGTGACCATCCACAAAAATTAAAATTAAAAATACAAGGGGGGGGCAGCCCATTGATTAGGGAGGCAAGGGGGGGACATGGTAGGTGGGGGTGAGTTGGAATTGTTGGCATTTTCATTCCAATGTCCCCCCACTTGGCCCACCCTTCTAGAAGCCACCATTTGAATGGTTGACCGACCCCACATGGGGCCCTAGGGATGAGGTGGATCAATGGGAGGGGGCCTGGGGTCCCGTGGGGCCCAGGGGTCCCATTTTTACAAATAAGCCCCTCTTACAATCAAAATTACATACCGAATAAAATGAAGTAAACACACATTAAACACAAATAAAGTCTAACTAAATATGATAAATGGGGAGACTTAAGGCGGAGTCTCCAGGCTATCTCCGAGCCAGATGGATGCTGAGGTGGCTCGAGTCGTGCTCTGTGTGCGGTACCGGTGGCTCGGCGTATCACACCGCCCAACTGCTCGGGTGTCCGCACCAATTCTCCCCGGGTAGGAGAAACTCGACCCTGTCGAGTAAGGGTCTGCATCGCTCCTGTATCACTCCAGAAGGTCCGGATCAATCCGCTGCAACTCGCCATGTGTGATCCATGTGTCCTCGATAGCGGGCCGTCCTCTCCATCGCACTAGGTAGCGCGGGTAGGATCCACTCCTGGTAATCGTCACCTGCTCATCCAGTATATGATCTATATGCTCACGCTGCCGTGATAAGGGGGCTGGAGGTGGACACTCAGGTGTGGGCTCACTCTCAATGGGAGGAGATGGCTCAAAAGGCTCACTAGGGATCACCGCTGGGTCCCTATATGCAACTAGATCCTTAATATTAAAAGTAGAGCTTATACCGTTTTCCTCGGGCAGGTCCACAACATACGCATTGGATCCAACGCGTTTCAACACTCTAAATAGACCGGCTCCGCGAGCTTGCAACTTCTTAACAGTTCCAGAGGGAAACCATTCAGGTCTTACCCTGATCATGACATATTCGCCCTCTTGGAACTCTCGGTGGTGTCGTTGAGCATCGGCTAGCTCTTGGTAACGTGCATTGCTGGACTCAATGTGACGATGGATGTCGTCATGCAAACTCCTAACATGCTTAACAAAAAGAAAAACACACAGATGCACACACGACCCTACACAAACCTAATGTTAGTCAAACCCAATCATATGCAAGGTGGTCCAGGACATCCGAATGTGTGCCATGTATGCATTTGACATAACTGGAGGTTAATATCATGGTGGACTCCTAGACATCCTACGATGCACCAATCATGGACATTGGGTTTGGATGTGGGAAATCCGGGAGCTTTGGGTGGTTTAGGTGGGCCGGGGGAGCCAAAGTCTTCATTACCCCCAAATGACGGTTCGGACTTATTGCCATGTGAAGGTTGCTAGGCCCGAGTAGGAGGGGTGTGATAGTGGACTTCCTTAAAGAGGTGGAATGGAGGTTGTGGGTCAAGGGGCCCACGAAGAAAGGGATCGAAGGGATCAAAGAATGTGTGACCCCTCGATATGGACTCCCTCATCTCAATATCCCATGTGTGGAATTCTAGAAGGTGTTGATGGTCACCTTCATCCACCGAAGTAGATGGGACAGTGTATAGAAGATAGGGCTCCTCCCTCGGGATAAAAGGAGTGAAGTCAGGCTCGGCCGGTAAGGGGAGGAGTAAAAGAACCTCCATGGTGATATGGCCCATGGTGTACACAGAGGTGATGGACCCTAAAGCGGGATGAGTGAAACTACGACCTGTGGGTCGGTCGAAGTCTGGAGCCAACAAGTGCGTAAATGTCAATTGCCGGTCCAACCCTTTAAGAAGGTCATCCAATGTATCCACATAGTGACTAGACCGGAAAGTGATGTGAAATGAATTGATTGGCACCAAAGGTAGGATATGGTCCATAGATGCGAGGGGAGATGGGGCCAGGCCACTCTTAAGCTAGCTAAGGAGTGGCTCGGCTATAAGTAGCTTTCCCGTTAGAAACACGGGTAGCTGTGGCTTAGGTGGCTCCGAATAAAGATCGGAGAGTGAGGCTTCTCCAACCCTTTTGTCCCCTAGGACTAGAGAGGTATGAGTGGGACACTGCCCGGCAAAGTGGCCAATCCCCTGGCAGCGATAACACTGCTGTCGTGATCCACTACGCTCCTTGATAAGTGTGTCCTTACCCTTATCCTCCTGACGGACAGGGGGTGTAGGCAATGGAGCTCTCGTGGGTGGGGAAAGAGGATCCACCAAGATGTGGAGAGGACCTCGGGATGGCACTATAGATGGCATTGGGTTGGGGCTACCAGTTGCTACCTCCTTAGGCTCGGGTAGGAGTACAACACTAGGAGTACGTGTCCTATCCACCCCATCCAACCGGTCCAAGATCATTTGCATAAGTTCGGCAACGGAGTGGGTTGGAATAGGGATATCATGGTGGACTCGCCCGTAGTCAACCATCCTAGGATTGGGTCTTGGCTCATCTACGTGTGGGGCTCTTTGCCTCCGACTAGGACCCACTTGGTTGGAAGTGATTGGGTGGGGCCGGTTGGAGGTGACCGTTGGGGCACGTAGACCTTCCTAAGCTCTCTATTCATGTCCTACCATGATTTGATGGGCCATTGCCTCCTAACCTCTCTCAAGCGCTCAATGTGGTCCCACTTTTCGGCGGCCTCGTGTAGAAGCCTCTCCTTGGCAAAATAGAATTGCCCGGCTTCGGACATGGTATAACAATCAAAGTATGTGTCCATGGCGGCCTCCCACTTGAGGTAGTCGCCCGGGCCATTGGAGCCATAAAAATCCGAGGCTTCGGGCCTACGGAAGTGGAGTGGGTGGTTGCCAAGCCCATGGGTGGACCAACGGCCATATTTCCCGGGTGATGGGGATTCCATGTGAATTTGGCGGAACTACGTGCTAGACATGCCGACACTTGGACAAGACCGACTGACTCTTATTGGACTACACACGAACTAGGAGACACAAACTGATGCAAACACCGACTAATGCACCTAGACTTAAACCAATATCCGGTACGTGGCAGAGTTAATCGATCCGAAGATCACTCCCGCAAGTGTGCGACCTCCCGATAGGCGTAGCCTAACGTTCGGACAACACCTTTTAAGATACCGAATTATCGGGATGAAATACAATTTTAAAACACCTTTTTTTTTATTTTGAAAACAAATGATGATCCTAGACTCGACTTAGACCATGATGCATGCAAGACTTATGCAAGACTACCCTAGACTCAACCTGCTCTGATACCAAACTGATGCGGGACGGACACGGGGACCGACTCTACGTGGTATGAACCTCAGACTCTAGATACGGACACGACCAGCAACACATGATGGGAGAGACACTAGGCCCGACACGGAGAGCTCCTATGGGCTATACGTCGCTAACAGAAACGCAAACTCACTCATCGTCTCAAGCGAGGGAAACGCGGATCATGTGCGGTTGAAGAACCGGCAGAGTTCACCCGGTAGTCGACTCACTTCTGGACTCGGATCGAGCCACGGGACGGGTCACTCTCACACTCACAACGGTGACATGGACTCACGGGCTAGTACCTATCGCTCTCGGCAGCGGAAAAAGACCATATACTAAACTAGCAAGCGAATGCCGAGAAGTTGAGACCTTTACCTCCACGCACCCGGATTGGCGAAGACAACCCCGGCCAATTCACGGACTCGCGGTTAACAATATTACAACAGTACAATAATTTGACCCACTCCACGCAGGGAGGTAAAAGGTCACATGTGGGGCTCGGGAATCACGCAAATTGGGTTGACGGGTAGCATCTTGATGTCGCCCGGCGGTGCCGAACTCCGCGTTTTCGCATTTTCCGAACGGCAGATTCTATGGGTCCGTGGGGCCCACGGACGGCGCTGTCCTCCGGATCTGCGGGGGTGGGACCCGCTGTGATAGGGACCCCTGGTGGCGCACCTCCACAGACGGCGGTCGGTTAGAAACACCGATCGGGGGTCGATCGGCCCCGATTCCCAATTCGTGAACTAGCTCTCCACGGATTTCTGGTTCTGTCCTCCGACGCGCGCTCCGGCGAGAATGGCCGCTACGTTCAATCCCGACATCAGATCGGGGCGCATGAGCTATCGCTGGAAAGATCTCTTAAAATCCTTCGATCTAGACCCAAAGAGATCTACTGGATCTGGTCAGATATGGACTTTACGGAATTTACAAGCTCCTGTTGTATAGTACCCGAAACCTCTGATCTGCACGTGAGTTGTCTGAGAACTGTCATTGACCACAAGGTAGTTGGCCGATTAAGCTCCTAATCTCTTCACTAAAGTTGTAGGATTTCGAACAAGGAAAACGGGGATAGTTTTTGTAGACTGATTGGAGGTGGTTGTGATTTTTTATGATTTGTTTACTGGAAGGTGGTCGGATCTAGGAACAAGTGGACAACACTGTAGTTAGCTCTGAGAACGAATTTTGAAAAATAGGTGGAGAGATGATAAAACATCAAGAAAAATCGTGGGTGGAGGGGTTGATGGATGGAACTCCCAGTAAAATTGGGAGCTCCATTAAAAATCAAAAGATGGGTCGGAGATGTGAAACTCAGGAAAGGTGGAAATCAGAACAGGAAGCAGACAGATCTGGTAATTAAAGTTGGGAGAAAATTAAAAATTATCAAAGGGGATCTTTATGACTAACCAAATTTTGTGGGACGTGCTTGACACCTCTGTAACATCCCCTCAAAATCTCAGATTGAAAGGAGCTCGTGGCTGACTGTAGAATTTCGTGGAAGGGGCAGTGGTCGGCTGAAGATAGAACTCCGGCGATCCCGATGGCGGTGCGGTGGCGGCTCGTGGCGGCGGTGATGATGACCGGAACCGATAGGGAGGAGTCACACCTCCAGAAGGTAGCCTTCTCAGTTGCAAGGGGGAGAGGGAGTTAGGGAGAGGGGGGGTGCCCAAGGGCTGCTCCAAGGATTTTCCAAGTTCAAATGACATTAATTCCTCAAAAATGAAAATTACAAGCATATATAGGTTGCATGTCTAATCAATCCTCAACCGTTGGATCTAGGGATGGGAGATGGAGGGCTGGGATTGCATGTGACCATTCACAAAAATTAAAATTAAAAATACAAGGGGGGGGCAGCCCATTGATTAGGGAGGCAAGGGGGGGACATGGTAGGTGGGGGTGGGTTGGAATTGTTGGCATTTTCATTCCAATGTCCCCCACTTGGCCCACCCTTCTAGAAGCCACAATTTGAATGGTTGACCGACCCCACATGGGGCCCTAGGGATGAGGTGGATCAATGGGAGGGGGCCTGGGGTCCCGTGGGGCCCAGGGGTCCCATTTTTACAAATAAGCCCCTCTTACAATCAAAATTACATACCAAATAAAATGAAGTAAACACACATTAAACATAAATAAAGTCTAACTAAATATGATAAATGGGGAGACTCAAGGCGGAGTCTCCAGGCTGTCTCCGAGTTAGATGGATGCTGAGGTGGCTCGAGTCGTGCTCCGTGTGCGCTACCGGTGGCTCGGTGTATCACGCCGCTCAACTGCTCGGGTGTCCGTACCACAAACTCACTTCCATAATCCTTGGCAACCCTTTGTCTTTTGCTCCTTCTTGGTTCAACTTCTTCCTGATCAAAAGTATTAGAATGAAGTCCTGATGCACCAGCCCCCATATTTGTCATTCTTTCCACATGTTCTGGAATAGAATCAGATGTAGAAGCTACGGTCTCAGAAGACAGAGGTTGAGGCAAGCCAGTCTTCATGGGAAAAATATTTTCGAAGAACGTGCCATCTCGAAACTCGACTATGGTGTTAACATCTATGCCAGAAATTTCTGATTTGATAATCAGAAACCTATATGCATAGCTATTTTCAGCAAAGCCTAAGAAGACGACGTCAATTGTCTTAGGCCCTAGTTTCTTTCTCTTGTGCTCAGGAACAAGTATCTTTGCAAAGCACCCCCACACTTTGACAAATTTCAAACTAGGCTTCCTATTTCTCTAAAGTTCAATTGGACTATTGTCTTTATGTTTTAGGGGAACATGGTTCAGAATAAGACAAGCCGTATTCAAAGCTTCCCCCTACATGTACTTAGGTAGTCCCGAACTCTGTAGGAGAGAGTTGACCATGTCTATAAATATCTGGTTCTTCCTTTATGCTATCCCATTAGACTAAGGAGAGTATGGAGCACTTGTTTCATGAATAATGCCATGATCTTAGCAATATTCCACAAACAGACTAGAAGTATACTCACCTCCTCTGTCAGACCTTAATCTTTTAAGAACTCGACCAGATTGTGTTTATGCTTCCTTTTTAAAGATGATAAACTTTTGCAAAACCTCATCTTTATATCTAAGTAGATACACATAACAATATCTACTACAGTCATCTGTAAAGGTAATGAAATATTTTTATGATCCCTAGTTAGCACACCATTAAACTCACAGATATCTGAATGCACCAGATCCAAAATCTCTGAATCTCTAACCACAGAATGAAAAGATTTTCTAGGTTGTTTAGCTTGTACACAGATATCACATTTCTTAGTTTTATCAACAATATGCTCATGAATCAATTTCAGGTTCATCATGTGTTTCAAAGAATTAAAATTAAGATGTCCTAGACGTCCATGCCATAATTCAGATGAATCTATAACATTATAATTAACAGGAATCGAAATATAATTTAAAGTATTATCATCTATATTTCTGTCCACCATATGATCCACAAAAATCTTAAACAAATCATCAGAAAGATAACATTTAGCAATAAAAGATTTCAAGTGGAGTATCACAACTTGATTACATTTAAAGTTAAGTTCATAGCCCTCTCTCACTAAAACAGAACCGTATAAAATGCTTCTCTTGACACTAGGGACATGGTACACTAAGGAAAGAGTAAGAGCACGTCCTGAAGAGAACTTCAGGTTCTCTCGTCCAACTCCTAACACCCTAGTTGTACTTCCATTTTCAATCGTCACGGAGCGATCATGGGTTTCCTAATAAAACACAAAATTAGCCTTGTCAGCACATAAATGCACATTGGCTCCAGTGTCCACCAACCATTCATTTGGTTCATAAATAGTAAACAATTGAGGGTTAAGAGTAACATACTCAACACCAGAAGAAGATCCCCAAGTCACTACATTAATCTGTGCTGGGATTTCATGGGTCAGTTGGGCCTTGTTCATCAATTTTTCTTTCTTTTTGGGACAATCATTGAGCATGTGACCCTTATTACCACACATCCAGCACTGTCCTAGTACCTTCTTCTTCTTTATCTTTCCCTTAGGTTTCATCTGCATAGTAGAATCAACATTGGTCTTACCTTTTGTATCTTTACCCTTATGCCTCATTACTAGGTTTGCACTTGCGTCCACAGGCATATTGGGCTTCTCCTTCCTATGTTCCTCTTCAATGGCTATAGCTCTCATCAAGTCATCAAGCGAGATGGCCCCTTTACGATGTTTGAGGCCCATGCCGAAATCCTCCCAGGATCTAGGCAACTTATCTATAATGCACATAACTTAGAGTTTCTCAGGCATTTTCATCTCTGCCTCAGCTAAGCCATGGAACATAAGTAGAAGCTCATGTGCCTGCTCCCCTATAGATCTGTTCTCGACCATCTAGAATTTAAGGAACTTGCCAATGGAGTACTTTTCCAGACCTTGGTCCTCAGTATTGTACTTCCTATCAAGTTCATCCCATAGTGCTTTAGTGGTGTTAAAGATGGAAGTACTGTAGACATCAAACAAGACATCAGACAGTGCAGTTAAAATGCACACATGTCCTAGTCTATTTTTAGTATTCCACTCTTCAACCCTCTTACCACTCTCAGGGTCATTCTCATCCAGCATAGGGGGGTCCGATTCTATCAATGAAATTAGGTCGACCAAAGTGAACCACATCTTCATGCGTTGCTGCCAACGCTTAAAGTGTTGCCCGAAAAACTTCGCGGGCATCCCAGACATGTCCACTAGGGTCCCAAAACTCATTGAAGATTGTGATGCCATGAATGAAATATTCTCTAAGACTGTTGAAAATAAACAGTGTAATAAGGGAACATCATGGCGACAACAACCGGACATTGAAGTGTACAAGACAAACCATAGCAAAGATCCATATGGTATTGATTCAATAAAATATGACCAAGACACGATATAAAGAAACGTAAACACAGTGTTTAACATGATGACATGATACTGATATTAAGAAAATAAATTGGAGTAGAAGCGCCTCAAGGAGACTCTCCTTAGAGAAGATATCGCCCTCACTAGTACAGTGCGATGAGTATGGCGGTCTTCCCTCAGGATACGACTACAACCATAAGGTTATCAAACACACTTTCGAAAACCTCATAAGCATGCTATATAAGAAACCTAAATCTCTTCGTAGTAAAATGTAAAAGTTGAAGAACATGCACCGAACACCGCAGAGAGAGAGAAAGTGGTGAGAAAGTAGAAGAATGGGACAATGTCCGGGCGGTCAGCGGGGAAGACGTTCTTGGGGCGTGCCCAAAGAGCGGCGAAGGTACTGCGTCGGTGTTCAGGGACGACAATGGCGAGGCGTGGTCGCAACAGGGAGACAAGACAAAGAGCGCAAGTTCGTAGGCGATTCCTCGGGGAAGTAAAAATGGTGCATATAGGGTAACCTATGTTTAGAATAATTTTAAACACACCTTTTATGCGCCCACGCCCATGACGGTTCTCCTCCAAACTGTTAGTTCGGAGACCCAGCCTCTTTCTCTCCAAGAAAGGGTAAAAAGTTAAAAAGGAAATGTAAAAAGGTGCCATTGCAAGCCGGCTGGACCCAACATCATCAGACACGCGTGCTCGCCCAGCCCTGCCCGACCTGGCGCATGCGTGTGATAGGATCTAGCTTACCTCCACTATTGTCTATAAGACATAGTTTAAGGGACCCTAGGAAGTATAAGGTCCCCTTACCTCTTTGTGTTTTCCAATACGGGACTAAAGTCCCCATACAAAACACACTACTTGAGGTAACACCCTTTAGAAAACCTTTGAGTTTCCCTTTCTTATATGTGCTCCCAAACTTCTTCAACCCAACAGGGCTCTCGTCCATCTATGTTGCCAACTCCCCCTCGCTAGTCCACCTCCATGAGGCTAGCCGGCGTCTTGACCTCACTGTGGTGCAATGCAGCCTCAGTTTGTCATCGGAGACCAATTTTCCTTCGCTTGCTCGTTAAGCTCATATTGTATTAATCTGGTGTTCGTACCAATTTTCCTTCGGCACAGTTCGAGTCGACAGACCGGCATGACTACTATATCAGTCTGTAAACCGTGCTTTGAATCTCAAGTAATCTACTTTATACCAACATATTCTTGACATTATCATGTATACTGCCATATTATATTGTTTCAATATTATCCCTCATGTTCTAACATTGTTATCATGATATTAATTTTCTTGAACATGTAAAATGTAAGCTTTTAAAAGAGCATATAAGACATTTTTTTTTAATTTTAAAAGGAGAGAAAAGCCCCTCCAAAAGAAAAGGTAGCAATGAAAAGAAGAGCACAAGCATTCTAGAACTGGCAGCTAGGAATGCCAGCGGCGTCAAGCACAGCACAACCATGGGCTCGACGAGGAAGTTTTGACCAATTGTGAAAATCATAGTTGCTCTGTGTATGACAAGCATAGGAAGCAAGAGCATCGGCGACACTATTACCCTCCCGATAGATGTGCTCCAGACGCCAATTGTTGAGAGATAGCAATCTGATAATCTCATCCCACCATTTCCTCATCGACCACGGGGGGTGAGTTGGAGATCTAACCAACGAAATAAGAGCCTGGGAATTAGAGTACACAACAGCGATAGATAGGCCACTCTTAATCGCAATATGCAGTCCGTCAAGCAAAGCACGAGCTTCCGCGACCAGATTGGTGCCACCGCCATAGAAGTAAGCAAAGGCATGGATGATGTACCCCTGGTGGTTCCTCAAACACCCTCAACCCCCCGGCAACACCTGGATTACCTTAAGCAGCGCCATCCACATTGAGGGCAAACCCATTTGAGGGGCAAGACCATCTCACCAGCTTGGGCACCTGAGTTTTGAGTCTGAAGTGTAGTTGGAAGGAAGATAAAACACCCTGTTCTATTTTAGGTGGCGGCTTCTTGAAGATGACCTACTGGGGCGCAAATTGAACGTGCTCCAGGATAGCTTGTTGTAGAATGCCAATGGCCAGCCTTCCAAGTCTCCCAAAGGATGAGGAGCAGAATAAGAGTGGTCGCAAATCCAAAAGGATTTTGAACATCTGCATGTGTCAAAATATTCCAGCACTGAGTAACAATATCTTCAGAGGTTCTGCAAATGGAGTTGAAAAAAGGCATGAAGAAGCTCAAGAGAGATGCAGCGATATGGCCACAGATGAAGATATGATTTAAGCTCTCCTCTTGATGGCTTGTGAAACAGCAAACACACTTAGAGGGGAGAGATATGCTGCGACTCCTGATGCGGCTGTCCTCCGGCACCGTTTGGAAAAGCAGGTGCCAAGCGAAAATAGCGGCTTGGGGAGGATAGTGTGTGCTCCAGATTTTCTTAAGGGGCACACAATGTACGCCCTGCGATCTACTAGAATTGTACGCGGTCTTGAGAGAGAAGAGCCCATCAAATGAAGCGGTCAAGGCCCAGCTGTCGTCAGGACCATCCCCGAGCTGAACATTCTGCAAAAGTTTGGAGGAGCTGCGCAGGTACCAGGGACCAGGCATTGTGCAAGGGGTTGTCCAAAGCTTCTTTAAGAGTAATGCTAGGCACACTACCTCCCATACATAGAGGAACAGTACCGCACCAATTATCTTTGAGGAAGTCGATGGATTCTCCATTCACAATCCGCTTCGTCGTGACAAAAATGTCTCTCCGGGAACCTGCATGAAACGGCTTGGCAATATCACTCAGGTGGCACTTCAAGGATATGGATCTAGCATACTTAGACCATAGCGAAGTGCCATGGAGAATCGTCCAAATTTGCTTGGAAACCATTGCAATTTGCACCTCAGAAAAACTTCTGATACCCAGGACCCCCTCGTCCAAAGGCTTTGTAATATGAGGCCACGAGGACCAGTGGCATTTTTGAATACCATCCGAACCTCCCCAGAAAAAAATTGGTGCAAATTAACCTTATTGATAGCAGATATGGTAAAGGAAGGTAAACAAGAGGCACTTGCAATATAGAGGGGAATGGACTGGAGGACTGACTTAATCAGGCAGAGGCGACCTGCTTGAGACAAGAACTTAGACTTTCAGGTGCTGAGCCTGCAGCAGATTTTGTCAAGTAGATATTTGTAATGGGGGCCAATCTTTTTCTGGCCTTCAAAGGGAGGAACAGCAAGATAAGTGTTCAGTCCAACTTTACGCTGAAGGCCAGTGGCGGCTGAGACACATCAAACAGAGGTCACTGAAGGAAGCCTTGTGAGAAAGAATAAATGAGCTTTTATGCACATTGATTTTCTGCCGAGATGCAACTTGATATACCGCCGTGAAAAAGAAAGCAGCCTAGTGATATATCGAGAGCTGCAATTCGTGAAGACCAAAGTGTCATCCGCATATAAAGCAAATGAGAAATTGGGACACAGCCCCGAGGGACATGATAATACTGGAGCTGCCTAGTAATAAAAAGGTTTGAGAGACCACGCCTGAGAGCCTCCTCTGCAACGATGAACAAAGCCGGAGCCAATGGATCCCCCCCGACAAACGCCTCTTGATGACTTAAAGTAGCCAGTAGGCGCTCCATTGAAGATGACAGAAAACTAGCAATTGTAAAGCACCATAGCAACCAGAGAGCAACATCTGGAGGAGAAGGGGTCAAAGCCTTTCATAACAGCTAGCGAAAAGTCCCAGTCAAGGCGATTGTAGGCTTTAGCGATGTCCAGTTTCAAAATGAGATTATTCCCTCGCACTTTGTGGTGAATGTCTCTCATAAGCTCCGTGGACAGAGAGATGTTGTCCATAATATTGCGCCCCTTCACAAAGGCACCTTGATGCTCCGAGATAATTCGTGGGAGAATGGACTCCAGGCGATCGCAGGAGACACGTGAGACAATCTTGTAAGTGGAGTTACAAAGACTAATTGACCTCAAATCAGCGAAGGTGGAGGGGGAGTTCACCTTAGGAATGAGCGCAATCAGAGATGAAGTGGTTCCCTGAGGAAGGGGAAGACCTTTAAAGAAACCTTGCATCGCCAGGACAACGTCCACAGAGATGATATCCCAGCACGACCAGAATAATAAACCCGTGTAATCATCCATGCCAGGAGCACTATCCGGTGACAGTGAGCTGTAAACTGCATTTTTAATATCATCGGCAGTGGGGATTGCAGTAAGAGCATCATTGTCCTCCGAAGTGATGAGGGAGGGAATGGTCTCTAACAGCTGAGGGTCAATGGAGTGATTTTCTGATATGAATTGTTGGCAGAGAAGTTCAACAGTTGTACACTTCACGACATTCTCATCCCCACACCACGAACCATCATTCAATTTAAGTTGGTTGGTGAATAAATGACGGCGCCTCTGCTACACCTGCAAATGAAAGAATCTGGCATTCATATCCCCATGTTTCAGCCAGTTCTGGCGAGCCTTTTGGCTCCAATACATCCGATCTTCTCTCTGGAGGTTTTTGTGAAGAATTGCTTGAGTGGAATTCATGGACATCTTGTTAATGTCACTAGGGCCACGATCAAATCTGTATTCTGCAGTAGCTACCGCATATCCTCCGCTTTAGAAATGTTATCAGAAATGTTACCAAACTGCTCCTTATTCCAACATCGGGGAACATCTTTAAGAGCTCTGAGCTTCCCTTGCAATACATAGAAAGGGTTAGGATGGGGAATGTGAAAATAATCCCATGCTGTTTGAACCATAGGTTTGAAAGAAGGTTCCTCAGTCCACATTTGTTGAAACACATGTTGGGAAAATTGACTTTTCCCCGTCCGCGTGAACGACTGATGATGAACTTGGCAAACACACAAGTACAAAATATAGGAGTGCAAGAATAAAATATAACACAGACTTCTGATAGAATTTATGTAAAAAACCTTTAATCGAGAAAAATAATGGAACAAATCCGATCCACTATAATAAAAAAAAATAATACATCGACTTCACTCTCAAATTACAAAATTGAGAATTACAACCTCCACACAAGTATGGAGACCACACACCTGAGATCCCGATGACACTCTAGGGTTAATATACGAGATGAGAACCTCGAGGAAAGAGATATCCGAGGAAGCCTGCAGATGTCGCAGCCCTTCTCCCTTCTTCTCCTCTCTCTTCTCTCTCACCGGTGTGTGCAAGGGACTTATTTCTTGTCACCTTCGTTGTGTTTTCCTTGCATACATGGGTTCTCCTCACAAAACCCACATATGATGTGTGTGGAGGAGAGTTGATTATGGAAATCAACTCTTACTCTCCTAACACCAGCCTCTCATTAGGTTAGACATATTCAACAATCTCCCCCTCCAACCTTATGAGAGGGACTCTATCTTACTATAACATCATGCACAAATAGCAGTCATCCCTATCAATCTCTTGCACAGATTGTGTTTTTCGTTTGGTAGGATCTTTGTCATCATATCTGATGGATTTTTCTCTGTGTGGATCTTCTCCAACTGCAACAGCTTCTTCTCAAGAATATCTCAAATCCAGTGATACCGAACATCAACATGCTTTGTTTTGGAATGATAAGCTGCATTCTTTGCTAAGTGTATAGCACTTTGGCTATCACAATGTAACACATAAGCCTCTTGTGTAAGGCCTATATCTTGGAGAAAATTCTTCATCCACAACATCTCCTTGCATGCCTCTGTAGCTGCAATGTACTCTGCTTCTGTAGTTGACAGAGCAACACACTTCTGCAACCTAGACTGTCATGACATAGCTCCCCCTGCAAAAGTAAACACATAACTAGATATGGACTTTCTAGAAACTAAATCTCCTGCCATGTCTGCATCTACAAATTCTTCTATTTTTGGCTTAGAACCACCAAAACATAAACAATAGTTTGATGTGCCCCTGAGATACCTCATAATCCACTTCACTGCTTCCCAGTGTTCTTTACTTGGATTAGACAAGTATCTGCTCACTAAGCCAACTACATAAGCCAAGTCTAGACGTGTACATACCATGGCATACATGAGACTCCCCACTGCTGAGGCATATGATATCTTCTCCATACTCTTCTGCTCCTCTATAGAAGATGGACACTGCTCACTACTTAACTTGTAGTGCCCCGCAAGTGGAGTGCTAACTGGCTTGACATTTTTCATGTTGAATTTATCAAACACTTTTTCAACATACTTAATTTTCTTATGACAACCACAATTTCTTGGCCTTCCTGTCACGAGTGATCCTCATGTCCAATATTTATTGTACTAGTCCCAAGTCTTTCATATCAAAGAACTTGCCCATGTCTTTCTTTAACTTGCCAATCATGTGAATGTCTTGCCCAATAATCAACATATCATCTTCATATAACAGGCGAACAATAAAGTTACCTCCAGAAAAATTTCTGATATAAACACAAAGATCTGCTACTGTCTTTTGATACCCTTGATCCACCATAAATTAATCAAATTTTTGATACCATTGTCTAGGAGCCTGCTTCAGTCCGTACAAGCTCCTTTTCAATGTGCAAACCATGTGTTCTTTTCCAATAACTTTAAATCCTTCTGGTTGTCCAATGTAGATTTCTTCCTCCAAATCACCATGAAAGAATGCGGTCTTGACATCTAGCTGTTCTAGCTCTAAGTCTAGACATGCCACCAAGCCCAATATCACCCTTATAGATGACATTTTTACTGCATGAGAAAGAATTTCATCAAAGTCAATACCTTTCTTTTACCTGTAGCCCTTCACCACTAATCTGGTTTTGTATCTCACTTGTCCATATCCTTCATTCTTTAACTTGTAAACCCACTTGTTTTACAATACCCTTTGGCCTTTAGGTAACTCTACTAAATCATAGGTGTGATTTTTATGCAAAGAATCTAACTCTTCTTGCATTGCTTGCATCCACCTATCCTTGTGCATATCACCCTGCACCTCTGCAAAATATTTTGGTTCACCACAGTCAGTAAGCATAACATATTCATTGGAAGGATACCTGGTAGAAGGAATTCGAATCATGTTTCCTCTCCCATACTACTCTTCAGTTGGCTCTGATTGAGAGGGCTGCTCCCCCTCTCGATCTTGTCCATGGTCAACATGATCTTCCATGGGAAAGTCATCTGATTGTTGCTCTTCTACCACTGAGTCTATTTCCTCAGCTAAGAATTAGCCTCGTCTTTCTCATCAGGCTGTTATTGAGGTTCTGTTACCATAGGCATGGGGAAATCGCCCGTAGTAACCTCTGGCTCTGAAGACTTCTCTAAGTCCTCAATTGTCTAATCCTCCCTGAAGATAACATCACGGGTCCTACGGATTGTTTTCGTCTTTGGATCCCAGAGTTTGTAACCAAACTCATCATTTGCATATCCAAGAAATATAAGTGGCACTGCTTTATCATCTAACTTTGATCTATGCTCTTTAGGCACATGCATAAATGCCTTGCAGCCAAAGACCCTTAGATGATCATAAGAGACCTCTTTTCCTGACCAAACTCTCTCTGGAATGTCTCCATCCAGTGGCACTGAAGGAGACCGATTGATCAGATACACTGCAGTACGCATTGCCTCACCCCAAAAGAATTTCAGCAGTTTGGAACTGGAGAGCATACTCTTGATTCTCTCTACAATGGTCTTGTTCACCCTTTCTGCAACTCCATTTTGTTGTGGAGTATAGGGAACAATTATTTCATGCCGAATCCCATGCTTCATACGGTACTTCTTCAATGACCAAGCCCTGTATTCACCACCATTGTCTGTGCGTAGCCTTTTCAAAGACTTTCCTGCTTCACGCTCAACAGCAGCATAAAACACTTTGAAAATCTTACTGACTTCACTTTTAATTTTCATTGCAAATGCCCACACTTTCCTTGATGTATCATCAATGAATGTAATAAAATTAGAAGCACCACCTTATCGGACCACAAACGTCAGAATAAATAAACTCCAAAAGGTCAGTTGCTCTTTTTAGGTGATTTCTTTGAAAAGAAACTCTATGCTGCTTGCCAACTAAACAATGGTCACAAGGGATTAGATGCGTACCTTTCATATTTGGAATAAGATCTTTCTTCACAGGTAGATCCATCCCCTTCTAGCTCATGTGTCTTAGTCTTTTATGCCATAAATCTGACAAGGAACGTAATTGTGTTTATCTCACCTTTGCTTACCCGTGTCTTCATGCCATAAAGAGTACCATACTTGTTACCTCTTGCTAACACAAGTGCACCCTTTGTTAGCTTCCAACCTGTCTGGTTTAAAGTAGTGGAGTAGCCATCTTCACCTAACTTTCCTGCAGACATCACATTCATCCTAAGGTCTGGAACATGTCTCACATCTTTGAGAATGAGTCGACACCCTATGTAAGGCTCAACACAGACATCTCCTATCCCCACACTCTTTGAAGTGTCCGTGTTGCTCATATGGACAACACCAAAATCACCTGTTCTATATGACGAGAACATATGTCGACACAGTGTAGCATGATAGGATGCTCCAGAATCTAAAATCCAGATTGTGCCACCCTTCTGAATTGTAAGACAATTTCCACCATTAGAGATAAGAACTACTATCTCTTCATCAGACACGGTCGCTACAATCTCTTTGTCTTTCCCGTTGTCTTCAACTTTTCTCTTTTGATCTTTTTCTTCTTTCAACGTTCTATTGTCAACTTCTTGTGGCCCAGAATACCACAATGATAACACTTGCCGATGATTCTGGATCTGGATTTTGATCTTGATTTTGTTTTTCCATAGGTTTAGTCTTTGTACCTTGTTTTGCCACGATCTTCTGTTGCCAAGATCTGTGAAGTTGAGGCATCCAATGACGACTTTCTTCGTACCTCTTCATTTAAGAGACTACTGGTCACGTGTTTCAGAGTCAGCACACCATCTAGAGCAGAATTACTTAGAGAGACTACAGGGGTCTCCCAACTGTCTAGCAAGGAGCTGAGTAGCAACATAACTTGCAACTCATCTTCAAGTACCATCTTCATTGCAGACAATTGGTTTATGATGCTCTCCACTTCATTCAAGTGCTCTGTAACTGAATTCCCCTCTTTCAGCTTGAGATTCACCAATTGTCGGATTAAGAATGCTTTGTTGCCTGCAGTCTTT